>MJUT01056751.1:89254-100274 GCA_002080005.1 Gigantidas platifrons
GTCGTCCATGGACATTGGTCAGCAGGATGGTCACTGTGTTTCCTTTGTGTTCTGTTTGATTTCAGCAAACTACTGAATCTTCTAAAATAAACTTTATCCATTTGTTTTCTTTTTGAATGGGAGACATAACAAATAAAAATCATACTATTTATAGAATAAAATACGTGTCAATTTGCTCCAGTCAAATATATATGTATTAATAACTACTTAATCACCTATAAGTTTTAATAATACATGATACATATTTTGAAGTTTCTATGAGATAAACTTTTAATATGTCTTGCTTGCGTACAATTGTCATGTCATGAACAGTACCATTTTATGAATTCTCCGACAGATCTTCATAACATTTAATATTAATCTTTGTATACCCCCAAAATTCCAACGGTGGATTCACGGGTTACTTTCTCCGTTAAAATGAAGCCTATTTATATATTTATTTTATTTTATATATTATCATTTGATTTTTTTGTTTGTGTGTGTGTATTTTCTGTTGCTTTGTTTTGTTTTGTTCTTACACACAACCACACAGGGATAAAAGTGACGTCGAATTATGACCCATGTAACCGCACATGTGATATTGAAAATAACATGTGGAATAACATATTTAACAATATTACATATGGTGTGGTTTTCGTACAATTTCATTGGCTAAATCAGTCACGTCATATACAGAATATTTAATGTATTTTTTTCCACTGTGAAGAAACCAGACGTCTTGTTTCTAATTTTTTTTAAATATTGACGCTATGTTTCTATTTTTAAGTATAGTGACGCTATGTTACTAAATTTAGATCCGGATATTGTCCGTTCCGGACCGCGTTTACACTCCACCTGTAAACAATTTTCTAGTTTTAGTGTGTTCTTAAGCAATAAAATAATGATGTGTTAATATTTCATTTTCAATGACACGAGTAATATATTACATATGTAATATAGAAATTAAGGACTTTTTCCTCTGTCAATATGTTATATATGGACTAGGTCAATATAATCCTAACAGGTCCATATATAACATTGACCTCGTAAATAGCCCAAAATTGATAAATACATGTATTCATTAAAGGGATATTAAAGCTCGTTTTAACATATATTTTTTCAACTCTTGACGAAGGTTGTTTCTTTTCAATTTAATTGTAAAAACAATTCAAAAATACTTTGCATGCTCATATAATCCTTAATATCGTTAAAATATCACTTGAAAGGGTTGAAATGAATTTTTGTCTAGGATGCAAAAAATTCAATCAATGGAAAAACCCAGAGAAAACCGCATGACATGAAAGAATTATCAACGAATTATGTCACTTTTACAAAGATTCATTGATAAAATCCGGGATAATTTATCATGAATATCATTTATTGAACCAATTGCAAGTTTTCATCAGATAAAAAAAATACCAAAATAAGCTTTAGTATCCCTTTAAGAACCGAATACAAATTAAAATTGAATGCTCAAGAATACCCATAACCTTGAAGTTATCTCCACAGAACAATCGGAAATGAACTCACTGATTCGGAGATTTTACAAATAGTACCTAATTGCTTTAAGTCATGCGAGCAGTATTTCATCTGTTTTAAGAATGATTTTAATATTTAAAGAGTAACCAAATAAATCAATAACAGTGTATATATATATATAAACGTCTGGAAAAGTAGCCAACGTATAGAACCTACAGGATGTCGGATCGGAAACAAGTGTTAACCATTCTGTGCAAACAAAGATAATAGAAAAACGTCTAAAATGTAGCACAACAACATCAAAAAAGATGTTAAAATATAACAAAAAATAACTATAAGCCTACAAAAAGACTATAATTATAATCAAATTGACGGATATTTCGCTTGACCGACAAGCTTCTTCAGCGTCTGAGATCTTAAACAATAAGCTGTAAATACTGTACATATGGCAAAATCAGACCGCTTCCCTCATTTACATCCGCCGCCATATTAAAAACAAAATGGTGTCGATGTGCTTGCCGAGTTTAATGGGTTTTTTTTTAAGTATCATATTTTAGAAATAATAGAATGTTTGGCCTCATCTCTCGTTAATTATGTGCTTTAAATGAGAGTAATAACAAAATTACCGAACACCGAGCAATCTTCCAAAGGGAAAGGCAGAAACTCATAAATCAACCAACAGACAAAATCAGTCACCAACCGAAAACTGGGAAAACCGCAATGGCCCTGACTTGGTACATGTATTTCCAAAGAAAAGGTGGGTTGAATCAGATCTTACGGCGCCAAACCTCCCGCTTCCATTACGGTTAAAAGGTCCCGGTTGTCACTATAACAGCATTTTTAACAACACTGGGACAAAATAGGTATAATAGTAGTCAACGCAGTACTTTATGAAAATTCATCGTTTATTATCGTTTCTGCTGAACAGTTTAACTAAACGGTCATCTCCTAATACAATTTGATTTCAAATGAGATGTTGAATGACGTCATGTCTAAACCACGATAACTTAATCCTTATTTTTATACATTTTCCATATTTACTTTATGAAAATCCATCGTTTATTATCGTATCTGCAGAGACAGTATATTTTCCGACAATATCTTGGTATCGGAATATAAACATTTTAAGAGATCGGTTAAGGCGAATATGTTTATAGCCCTGGTACAGTAGCGTGTTTCTCAGATAAAGATGACGTTTCAATAAATCAGAATAATTGCTGCTGGCCCTTGCACAACGAATCAATTGCGAGATGTAAACACCATATGCAGGAGAAGCTGGTATATTGCTGCACATATTTGGAAAATTTTTGATTTTAAAATTGAAGTCATCCCGTTTATCATTAATTTTAGAACTGAGTTGACCACTGTCGTCAAATTCGAGGTACAAGTCCAAAAGTGATGCGGACGAAGCTGTATCCGTGGTCTCTTTAATTTCCAGCTCTGGGGGATATATCAATGGAAGAAATGCTGCAAATCTAGGATTATTGATCGATAAAACGTCATCAGTATACCTGTATGTTAAATTAAAGGCTCTAGCTTCATGAAACTTCTTATCTTTTACAAGATTTTGAAGAAACTGCGACTCATATGAGTATAAAAATAAATCGGCTAGAAGAGGGGCACAATTCGTAACCATTGGTATGCCGATGACCTGCTGAATTCAGAATTAAACTGTCATGTTTTATTTCATGTTTATATAACCACAGCAATGACCGTATTGCGTTGTCGTACGTCTGTAGACGTTATGTTTTACTTGTGAAAATTTTAGTTCTAGTTTACTGTTCATTCTGACGTTTAAACGTAAGTCTCCTTGGGACAGAGTTAGCATTGATTTATTGTATTATGAGCTTTAACGTTTCGAAACATGAGGCCCTCAACGTGTTAAAAAATGGAGTTTTCTCAGGGTTTTTTTTAAGCGTGGGGAGTTTATTATTCATCTTGTTTTGATGAGATTTGTTATTGAATTCTTATACCTTTAAATAAATGCATACCGTTATTATATAACTATCTTTTATTATTGCTTATCTAATTTTAATACAATTTTTACACATTGCCGTTATAATGTAATGGGTTATTGATGGGACATTAACAAATAGTTATTCATTTCGAAAATGTATCCGAACGTATATAGACTTTTTATATTTCATCTGAATTCCTTTTTTTTATTTTTTCATCTCATTTTGATCTAGTTTTCTGCAAACTGCTTATCTTTATGAGTTACCTTTGAGACAATACAGAAAATAGACCTTTTATGTTATGGAAAAGACGTTAAACGGGGCATAAATTCTGAAATATATCATATTTGGAAGATTCACAAAAATTTTAGTTTCATCTGATTTTGTCATTTTTGATACGTTTTTTTTTCCTTTGAAATAATTGTTCAATTAATCTCAATTATATTCCTTATAGCATCCCTTCCAATCTGTTGGTTTTCAATCAGATTTTACGTAGCTACAAATGTAGTTTATAAAAGTAAAACAAAACAAAAATGCCCAAAATTTACTGTGGCAAGCAAAATACTATGTCCACGCTATCCTTATAATTAAATTTGTTCAACTTTCTCTTGTCGACATGATGCGGACCCATTATGCTACGCTCGTGGTAGCTGTTTATTTTTTTCTTTATAAATAACTGACAAAAATGTGTTCGGTCCAACCTGACCAAATCTTATCTAAAAAATCTACAATGCTATTGGTTACAAATCATAGTCACGTGATGTCTCATTGTTGAAGCTTGGCAAGATGACTTCCTGATTATAACATATGAACATCATACGACATGTCTCACCAGTTATGAAACATTTTGAAAAATACTAATATCCAACCTTTCCTTTATTCATATCAATGTAATGGTGTATGGTTAATAAGAAAAATAACCAGAAAACTTACCTCTTGGACACTCCTCAACAGGATGGTCAACGCATGTCGTCCATGGACATTGGTCAGCAGGATGGTCACTGTGTTTCGTTTGTGTTCTGTTTGATTTCAGCAAATTACTGAATCTTCTAAAATACACTTTATCCATTTGTTTTGTTTCTGAATGGGAGACATAATAAAAAAAAATCATGGTTTTTATAGAAAAAAATACGTGTCGATTTGCTCCAGTAAAATATATATGTATTAATAGCTACTCAATCATCCATAAGTTTTAATGATACATGATAATTTTTAATATGACTTGTTTCTGAAATGAGCCTTTAAAAAATGTATCTGAAGCCGTACAAAAATGTTAACTTGAACAATGATATATTATTGATGGAATGTCGTTAGTGTACCTTCATGGTTTATAGATAAATATAAACTATAAACCATCAAATAGGTGTTGATTACACTTGTCAGAATCAAGGTAAAATATTACTTATGTCCCATGGAAATGTCAGGGGTTTAAATTTTAAGGTCAAGTGTCCAATTCTTTACCTGATTCATATTTAATTATTTTGTTTATGTTTAGTCTTTCAGGTAGATCATTTTAACCTTGATGTGTCGCAATGGCGACTAAGGGAGAGACCAATGATAAACACTGCGATTTGTGTCAGGGTAGACACATTACAAAGCAGGCGGAGGAATATTGCCTCCGTTGTCAAGAGGCACTTTGTGCTGATTGTATTGATTACCATACATTATCTAAAGCAACAAAAACTCACCAAACGATACCAATCAACGAGTATAATAATTTGCCCATCTTTATAGAGCAAATTAAACAGTACTGTGATGATCATGGCGATATTTCTGAGTTCCATTGTCCGACGCATGACGTTGTTTGTTGTAAAAGATGTATTACCTCCAGTCATAGAGAATGTAAAGACATTATCATTATTGAGGATTTAGCTGAAACCTCCGTATCCCCAACGGCATTAGATAATCTTGAACAAACTCTACAAGATGTAGGATCCAACCTAGAAATCGTCATAGCCGATAGACAAAATAACCTTGTTGAACTTGAAAAACAGAAAAATAACATTTCAAGAAAAGTGAAAGAAAAACGAGAAGAAATCAAATATTTCTTAGACAAGCTTGAAAGAAATTTGTTCGACAATATTTCAGTAATCGAGAGCAAGATTAGACAGCAAATGAATAAATTCATTGAAGAATTGAGCGTAAAACAACAGGAGGTAAAGACACTAAAGAAAGATATTGAGTTGACGAAAAAATATGCATCCAGTGTCCAGAGATTCATGGGTACCAGACAACTTCAGGAACCAGTATCATCACTTGAAAAATACATACAAGTAGCCTATGACAACGGTAACTTCAATCAGACGGAGATAGAATTTAACATGGACGAACAATTAAATACCATTCTAAAAGATATAAACGAATTTGGGAAGATATCACAGAAAGGTGATCAGACACATGTAAGATTAAATTGGCAACAGGAAAAGGCAGCTCAAATGTTAACTCTAAAACAAAGAACAATTGATGACGTTGTCCTGCGGAAAGTACTACATATTGATCTGAGTGGAAATAATATACGGGGATGTACAATAATGAAAGACGGAAATACATTGTTTACTGAACGCAACAATGGACAAGTACTGAAATATGACAGTAGTGGACAATTGATATCTAAACGTAAATTGAGGAACTCTTATGCCTTTGATATTACAACTATTGATAAAAGTAATGTAGCTATTTCACGTGGTGGACATAAAATACATTTAATAGACGTCGATCGTTTACAGTTAACAGGAAGTATAGATACTGGTGACTTCACGTATGGTATGACATGTCATGGTGGATCATTGATATGCTGTACATCAAATAACGGAATAAGAAACTTGAACATGTCTACTAGAAAATCTATAGAAATAATACCAGGATCAGAGGGGGATTCATGTACACATACATTACATCAGACAACAATTATATCTACCACTCCAATCACATGACTAATTCTGTGGTATGTTATGATTTCAATGGGGTCAAGAAATGGTGTTTTCGTAACGATTTATTAAGGTTACCAAGAGGTATAACAGTTGACTCTAATTCAAACATATATGTAACTGGATATGAGTATAACAATGTGGTAGTTATATCACCAGATGGTAAACGAGCCAGGCAGTTACTTGATATCAGTGACGGAATTGAAGGTCCGTTGGCTATTTGTTATGACAAAGATCGCAAGCATATACTTGTGATAAACGATGGACGGTCGGCCAATCTGTACGAGGTTTGTTAAGTCAGAACTTAACATTACAATTTGTGGTGATGATTTAGTTACTGTGTTGACACTATAATCTTTCAGTGTTAGTATTATTGACGTGAGATAAGTTATGACGAACATTAAAACACACATCTAACGCATGGTAATACAATGAGACATTAAGTGAATATTACACGTGTTATATGCTTAAGATATTACACGTGTTATATGCTTAAGATATTACAACTATATTTATGGTGGTAAATTAAATGTCAAACGTGAACACTGACTAATCTTAATAGATACAGATACTTGTAAAATTTATGAATTATAGATAAAGCTGCTACTTTTTGTGTTTTTTTGTGTATAATGAATATGTTTGTTGTATGTATTTTCACATTTTTTATCTTTAGTGGTACACTAACATGCAGTAATATCTTACAGGGTCGTGATCGTATATTAGTTGTAATTACAATTTGCAATCAGTGTCTACCACCACTAACGTCAAGCGCGATGTGCACTCCATACAACACAATTGTGAATTTGTCGGAGTATTCTGGTTTTCTCCACCAATAAAACTGACCGCCACGATATAGCTGAAATATTTTTGAAAGTCGCAAAAACTACCACAATCATAACCCTATTATGGTCATGTCAAGTAAATTTCATTCATTTTAACAACACCTCTAGGAGTGTCCTTGGTTTTCTAAATTAAGATCATCATTGATTGGTTGGAAATATAGAGCCTGACATGTCGGCCTACGAGAATTTTTAGATGTCAAACGAAATTGACAATATACAACAAACATATAATTTGTATACCCCCACCCGGAAACGTAGTTTGTGGGGTATATAGGAATCGGCATGTCTGTCTGTCTGTCTGTCTGTCTGTCTGTCTGTCCGGACCAACTACCAAATCTTTT
The DNA here is from genome assembly GCA_002080005.1 of Gigantidas platifrons. NCBI lineage: Eukaryota > Metazoa > Mollusca > Bivalvia > Mytilida > Modiolidae > Gigantidas > Gigantidas platifrons. The sequence continues at coordinate 96,778 of MJUT01056751.1, forward strand.
GTCCTATTTCCACCAAATTTTAGATCATGATGTGTGAACTTTGCAGTATAAAGGATTTTATTGTCCATTGAGTTTTACCCCTGTTATGCCTCTTTGTAATTTTGAGAAAATTCAGTATGCGCTTTGTCATTGCAAAGTCTCCTACATAATTGATCAGACGTTCATAAAACTTTGTACATTGCAAGATCCTAATATGAGACTATTCACCGTGCACTTTGTCATAAGTCTCCCACATGCTTAATGAGATGTTTGTGAAACTTAGTATATTGCGAGATCCTAATATAAAGATGTGAACATTAGTAGTATATCCTGGTCCATTGAGTTTTTGCAGAGTTATGCCCGTTTGGACTTGGAAATTTGATACAATTCACCTTGCACTTTGTCATCACAACTAATCCCACATGCTTAATGATATGCTTGTGAAACTTAGTATATTGCAAGATCCTAATATGAAGATGTGCAAATTTGTAGCATATCCTTGTCAATTGAGTTTTTCCAGAGTTATGCCCGTTTGAACTTGGAAATTTCATACAATTCACCGTGCACTTTGTCATGACCACTCCTCCGACATGCTTAATGAGATGCTTGTGAAACTTAATATATTACCAGATCCTAATATTAAGATGTGCACATTAGTAGCATAACCCGGACTATTGAATTTTTCTAGAGTTATGCCCAAAACTGTGCACTTGTACATCATTCATCATATGCTATTGACCTTGTAAGTGCAACTCTTCTGGCAGTCTATGAAAGTTTATATGTTGTTAGATCCACATGTGCCATCGAGCAGTAGTTGTCGATAATATGACCAAACTCAACGACATGAACCAATCGTCTGATGAACCTCAAATAGTAATTGCTGACAATATAGCGAAACGCAACGACATAGAACACCACTCTGTCAAATACAACCAATAGCTGTCGACAATATGAACAACCACAAATCGGATCAATCTGAAATCTAAGACGGCCGCCGTATCATGACAAAAAACATAAGGAAAATAAGTAAAATAATTCCTTTAAACTATAAATTTGAGAGAGTTAGTGATTGTTGTTTAACGCCCTGTTAGTTATGTCTCAGTTATATCATGACCAGAACATGATCCTTATTGATGATGGAGTATACTTCAAATAGACATTACAATGGCTAAAAAGAAAAGGAGAAAAAGACAAAATAGAGGAAAGCAAATATTGAGCAACACGAATCCCTCAAAAATAGGTGGGGAAGGACTCGGGTGCTACAGAGGGGTTTACGGGTTCTGTTCCACAAGTGTTACTCGTGACAAAAGACAGTGACAATTGAGGAATGAGTATACAAGGAGGACCGTGAAACCTTTCTAGTGATGTCTTTAACTGTACCACTGGGAACCATCAGTTCCTTCTTTGTTAGCAATAACCATCTATGAAGGAAATCATAATAAGGACAACAAACTATGTAATGCTTTATCAATTGACAGATATATACCCATAACCATGTAGTCATGGAAAACTACCACATATTATCTCCACCACAGAACAAGCTTAACATATGACTCTTTGTGAAAAACGATGGTTTTATTTCACGTTCTGCTAGAAAAATGAGGTCCTTTACCTAGCAATTGTAAGTTAGGTGAGTAATTTAATCGCATATCTCTCATTGAGGCTGAAATAGAGGGTACCATAGATACCGCTAGGTATGATTCATATCTTGACCAACACATAGAAATTGACAGACATAAACTAGAACTGAAGTGATTTCAATTTTCCCATTGTGAACTTTCCACTTATACATAGCAACATTCCATCAGCGACTGAAGTATATGTATCTCAGTTGATTTGATATTCGTAACTTTTTGTTCCTATCCATGATGTCCTTGATAGAAGGTTGCAGATAAAAGGGAACTAAGGGTTCTTGGTGGTTAAGATGAAGTCAACATTTCAAAGGTGTTACTGTCGCTACCATGACTTGCCTAATCGTTACGGAATATATGTGTCACAAAATAAAACACGTATATGTTCCGTTTATTAGAATAATCGAGTCATTTTTTCATTCGTAATTTATTACCGGTTTTGTACCAATTTGTTCCATCTTTAATTATCTGTGTTATGTTTTGTAGATAATTGCTGGTCCCTTTACTTTCGATTTACGGCTTCTGTTTGCCACTTTGGTATCTAAGATGGGTTTTTTTTTAAATATTATTCCTCTCTGAAAGCACAAATGGAAGTGATATTACATGCTATACTACATAAACCTATACAAACGGTGTGCACAGACACTTTGTGCTGATTGTAATGATCACCATAAATTATCTAAAGCATCAAAAACTCACCAAACGATACCAATCAATGAGTATAAAAATTTACCCATCATTATACAGCAAATTAAACAGTACTGTGATGATCATGGCGATATTTCTGAGTTCCATTGTCCGACGCATGATGTTCTTTGTTGTAAAAGATGATTTACTTCAAACCTCTGTATCGTCAACGGCATTATATAATCTTGAACAAACTCTACAAGATGTAGGATCCAAACTGGAAATCGTCATAGTTGATAGACATAAGAACCTTGTTGGACTTAAAAAACAGAAAAATAACATTTCAAGAAAAGTGATAGAAAAACGAGAGGAAATCAATAATTTCTTAGACATGCTTGCATTGGACAATATTTTAATAATCAAAACCAAGACTAGACAGCAAATTGAAAAACTCATTGAAGAATTGAGTGTAAAACAACGGGAAGTAAAGGCACCAAAGAAAGATATTGAGTTGACGAAAAAATATGCATTCCGCGTCCAGATATTCATGGGTACCAGACAACTTCAGGAACCAGTATCATCACTTGAGAAATACATACAAGTAGCGTATGACAACGGTAGATTTAATCAGACGGAGACAGAATTTAAAATGGACGAAGAATTAAACACAATTACAAAAGATATAAACGAATTTGGAAAGATATCAGTGAAATTTGATCAGACGCATGTAAGATTAAATTGGCAACAGGAAAAGGCAGCTCAAATGATAACTCTAAAACAAAGAACAATTGATGTCGTTGTCCTGAGGAAAGTACAATCTATTGATCTAAGTGGGGATAAGTGGGATAATAAATTACTTGCTGCATACAACAGGTTACAAGTAGGTTGAAAATATACACATGTCACCAAACGATATTTTGTTAGATGTCAGTGTTGTATTGCAAACGAAATAAACTAAAAATAGACAAACTTCCATTTGTTTTACATTGCATTAAATGACAATCGCCATTGATTGTTACTTCCGCCAACGTATATAACCTCATGTGATACTTTGTGAAATTGATTTACAAAATAGTATCAATTTTCTAAAACTACCTCCTTGAACATTAAGCTTAAATATTTCTCCATAAAAGGAGGTAAAGTTACGCAGTAGTCGATAAAGCAAAAATTTAAAGTAACACAAATTAATTACTACTCAGTCAAACCTTAAACAATAATGGTCGACAATATAACCACCAATATCAACACGAACCACTCCTC
>MJUT01056751.1:162011-179590 GCA_002080005.1 Gigantidas platifrons
TGTATAAATAATGCATAGATTATCGGTTGTGTAATGAGTGCCATTCGTCATGTCAATAACAATAGTTTAAACTGTTGTGTGGCACAATACCTTCATAAAGACGACGTGTTGAGGAATGCCACTCGTCATGTCAAAAACACCTGGGTTAACCTGTTGTGTGGCACAATACCTTCATTAAGACGGCGGGTTGATGAGTGTCCCTATTCTGGACAATAATGCATAGAGTATCAGTTGAGTGCACAATATCTTCATAAAGACGGCGTGTTGATGAGTGCCACTTGTCTTGACAATAATGCATAGAGTATCGGTTGTGAGGCACAATACCTTCATAAAGACGACGTGTTGATGAGTGTCACTAGTCTGGACAATAATGCATAGAGTATCAGTTGCGTGCACAATACCTTCGTAAAGCGAACGTGTTGATGAGTGCCACTCGTGTGGACAATAATACATAGAGTATCGGTTGTGTGGCACAATACCTTCATAAAGACGACGTGTTGGGAAGAGCCACTCGTGCGGACAATAATACATAGAGTATCGGTTGTGTGCACAATAACTTCATAAAGACGGCGTGTTGATGAGTGCCGCTCGTCTGGACAATAACGCATAGGGTATCGGTTATGTGCACAATACCTTCATACAGACGACGTGTTGAGAGGTGCCACTCGTCTTGACAATAATGCATAGAGTATCAGTTATGTGCACAATACCTTCCTACAGACGACGTGTTGAGAGGTGTCGCTCGTCTTGACAATAATATATAGAGTATCTGTTGTGTGCACAATACCTTCATAAATACGGCGTGTTGAGGAGTGTCGCTCGTCCTGACAATAATATATAGAGTATCGGTTATGTGCACAATACCTTCATAAAGACGGCGTGTTGAGGAGTGTCGCTCGTCTTGACAATAATATATAGAGTATCGGTTATGTGCACAATACCTTCATAAAGACAGCGTGTTGAGGAGTGTCGCTCGTCTTGACAATAATATATAGAGTATCGATTATGTGCACAATACCTTCATAAAGACGGCGTGTTGAGGAGTGTCGCTCGTCTTGACAATAATACATAGAGTATCGGTTATGTGCACAATATCTTCATACAGACGACGTGTTGAGAGGTGCCACTCGTCTTGACAATAATGCATAGAGTATCGGTTATGTGCACAATACCTTCATAAAGACGGCATATTGATGAGTGCCACTCGTCTGGACAATAATGCATAGAGTATCGGTTGTGTGGCACAATACCTTCATAAAGATGGTGTGTTGATGAGTGTCACTCGTGTGGACAATAATACATAGAGTATCGGTTGTGTGGCACAATACCTTCATAGAGACGACGTGTTGATGAGTACCACTCGTGTGGACAATAATACATAGAGTATCGGCTGTGTGGCACAATACCTTCATAAAGATGGCGTGTTGATGAGTGCCACTCGTCTGGACAATAAGACATAGAGTATGGGTTGTGTGCACAATACCTTCATAAAGACAGCGAGTTGATGAGTGCCACTCGTCTGGACAAGAATGCATAGAGTATCGGCTTTGTGGCACAATACCTTCATAAAGACGGCGTGTTGATGAGTGCCACCCCTCTGGACAATAATACATAGAGTATCGGTTGTGTGGGACAATACCTTCATAAATACGGCGTGTTGATGAGTGTCACTCCTCTGGACAATAATACAGAGTATCTTTTTTGTGGCACAATACCTTCATAAAGACGGTGTGTTGATGAGTGCCACTCGTGTGGGCAATAATACATAGAGTATCGGTTGTGTGGCACAATACCTTCATAAACACGGTCTTTTGATGAGTGCCACTCGTGTGGACAATAATACATAGAGTATCGGTTGTGTAGCACAATACCTTCATAAAGACGATGTGTTGATGAGTGCCACTCGTGTGGACAATAATACATAGAGTATCGGTTGTGTGGCACAACACCTTCATAAAGATGGCGTGTTGATGAGTGCCACTAGTCTGGACAATAATGCATAAAGTATGGGTTGTGTGCACAATACCTTCATAAAGATGGCGTGTTGAGGAGTGTCGCTCGTCTTGACAATAATATATAGAGTATCGGTTGTGTGGCACATTACCTTCATAAAGACTGCGAGTTCATGAGTGTCACTCGTCTGGACAATAATACATAGCGTATCGGTTGTGTGACACAATACCTTCATAAAGACGGCATATGGAGGAGTGTCGCTCGTCTGGACAATAATACATATAGTATCGGTTGTGACGTGTTGATGAGTGCCACTTGTCTGGACAATAATACATAGAGTATCGGTTGTGTGGCACAATACCTTCATAAAGACGGTCTTTTGATGAGTGCCACTCGTGTGGACAATAATACATAGAGTATCGGCTGTGTAGCACAATACCTTCATAAAGACGATGTGTTGATGAGTGCCACTCGTGTGGACAATAATACATAGAGTATCGTTGTGTGGCACAACACCTTCATAAAGATGGCGTGTTGATGAGTGCCACTAGTCTGGACAATAATGCATAAAGTATGGGTTGTGTGCACAATACCTTCATAAAGACGGCGAGTTGATGAAGTGCCACTCGTCTGAACAATAATACATAGAGTATGGGTTGTGTGCACAATACCTCCATAAAGAGGACGGGTTGACGAGTGCCTCCTGTTTTAAGAATGCCAGCTCTTTGTACTAAAGGTACAATTTCAGCTTTTTATATTAACGGACAATGTTAGCTCTTTGTACTAAAGGTACAATGTCAGCTTTTTATATTAACGGACAATGTCAACTCTTTGCATTAAGGGAAAAAGTGCATCATGTTTTTTAAGTGTGATCGTTAGAGGTTCATTGTATGACAATTTTTTTCGACTCTATTAATTATCTCCACGTTTTATTGTAGCAATCCTATTGTGCCACGGGTTCTATGATACAATATACCATGTATTCATGTGTTATTTCAATCAATTTTCTCTCCCATTCTTTAAAAAGTATCTACCATGGTACCATAGGACCTCGGTGTACCCGTATGCATTATTTCTGTTCATTGATTCTGATGTATAGAGCACAATTAGGTGAACATGAGTCACGAGTTACGTGCCTTTCTACATTTCCGATGGATTTAGAGAAAGTCTACGGACATGTCAGGTGAATTTAAAGAAAGTCTATGGACAAGTCGAGTGAATTTAGAGAAAGTATACGGATATGTCCGGTGAATTTAGAGAAAGTCTACGGCCATGTCCAGTGAATAAAAGAAAAGTCTACGGACATGGCCGTTGAATTTAGAGAAAGTCTATGGACATGTCCAATGAATTTAGAGAAAGTCTACGGACATGTCCTGTGATTTTAATGAAAGTCTACGGACATGTCCAGTGAATTTAGAGAAAGTCTACGGACATGTCCAGTTAATTTAAGGAAAGTCTACGGACATGTCCGGTGAATTTAGAGAAAGTCTATGGACATGTGCAATGAATTTAGAGAAAGTCTACGGACATGTCCGGTGAATTCATAGAAAGTCTACGGACATGTCCAGTTAATTTAAGGAAAGTTTACGGACATGTCCGGTGAATTTAGAGAAAGTCTACGGACATGTCCGGTGAATTTAGAGAAAGTATACGGACATGTCCGGTGAATTTAGGGAAAGTCTATGGATATGACCAATGAATTTAGGGAAAGTCTACGGACATTTCCGGTGAATTTAGAGAAAGTCTACGGACATGTCCAGTGAATAAAAGGAAAGTCTACGAACATGTCCGTTTAATTTAGAGAAAGTATATGGGCAAGTCCAATGAATTTAGAGAAAGTCTACGGACATTTCCAGTGAATTTAGATAAAAGTCTACCGACATGTCCAGTTAATTTAAGGAAAGTCTACGGACATGTCCGGTGAATTTAGAGAAAGCTTACGGACATGTCCGGTGAATGATAGAAAATCTATGGACATGTCCGTTGAATTTAGAGAAAGTCTGTGGACATGTGCAATGAATTTAAGGAAAGTCTACGGACATATCCGGTTAATATATAGAAAGTCTACGGACATGTTCGGTGAATTTAGAGAAAGTTATTATTTTGATTATGCTCAATTATAGTAAATACTAGTTTGACCACCCCACTTTTCATTGAAGTGCCTGTTATATATTTACGATTGTTGCTTTTTAGTGCTCTTTTTTCATTAGATTTTGAAGATGTGGTATGCATTGTTTTTAATTTTATTACAGTTTTAAATTAGAATACAATGTAGATATTTTAAAGGTGAAATTATAGTATGGCGTGCTGCTTTCGCTTTGTAAAGAAACCTATTATCTAAATAACACAATTATTGTTAGGACATGCGCGAAATCCTATTGATTGTTTCCAGTATTTTTCACTATCTAATCGCGTAAACCAGCAATTAAAGTATTAAAAAAAATTATCATGTTATCTTTAAGTCTTAATGGAATATTTGTCTTAACTAAGCTTAAAAGTCATATTTACAGTCCCCCACAAACGGCTTTTACGGCTATTCCGTTAACTAATCAACACCCCCTTGGAAAAGCAAATGTTATTGCTTCATCGTCTCCTCTATTTACAATCAACATACAGGACTGTGGTGCATACAAACATAAATATTCTCGAATTGTTTCTTCACATATATTTTCTTCCGGGAAAAACATACTTAAGACAACTATATATTGACTTTGATTTTTGTAATCTGTTGTCTTCCTGTGACGTAGTTTACAACGAATTTAGGTTATCTTGTTTATGCCCTTTGGATTTAGGTTTAAATTATTTGGCTTTACGTTCTTTTTTACTATGAGCATACGTATCCGATCAAGGTTACTGCAGAATTGCGCTGTTTGCTCTAAATTAGTTATCTATGTTTTTATTTATGCAGATAATTCTGCAGAAAAAATGTCTTAAAAGTAATCTTCAGAAACAGGTACTCGCATCCAATATAATGATAAATTATAAAGGTATTTTCGACTTATTACATGAGCAATGATCACAAATCTTAGAACATTTGTTCCCTTTAACCTGAATAATACAATTAATATTAGGTCTAAGGTTCTCCTGTCTCGGACATAGGTGACCCTAATCGGTCTTAGCTATCATGGCTATGCCCTTTTGACTTACCTGCTCCCGTTGACGTTTGCATTGTTTGGTTTCTCAATCTTGTGACCTTCAGTGTACCTGATGCAGGTAATTACCGGAACACGTCATGTGGACTAAATTAGATATCAGTTAAATCTATTAATATTTTATTTCCCCCTAGAGAAACCTGTAGTACGGAAAGGGGGGGTGTCAGATTCGTCGCGATGAGACATGTTCCGAGTAAAAAAGGGGTATCGAATCGAATGTACAACTCAGACTAAATTTAGGACGCAAATTACTTCTTAGTTTTAGAGAATGTTCCTAGCATGTAAGAAGAGGTTGCAGATAACAAAGGGGTAATAAGAACCCGTAAATCGAAGAACAGACAACACAATGACCAAAAGAAAACGAGCCAAAGTACAAAGAACGATCTACAAAACAGTACACAGATGACAATAGATCGATCACCATGAACACCAACAAAAACAGGGGTAAACTCAGGTGCTCCGGAAGAGTGGGGAGTGTGTCCCCTACTAGGGGAACCGTTCGTGTTACTCTACTTACAAATCCAGTGATACGTCATAAATGAAATAAGGACTGAATATGGCTTACGACAAGAGGAACAGGCCTATGGTCTTTGTCGTACACATATTCCGTAACTGTTAACCAAGTCATTGTAGTGACTTCAATTTAACAAATAGTAATAATGATTATTAGCAGCTCATGTAGTTGTTGATGATCATGACCAGTAATTGAAAATATATCACAATGTTCACAATCTTGTCTTTTACGAGTGTCAATCAAATCTTATTATTATTTTTATTATACTTAATGATAGTTAAGGCCAGCTAAGGCAGTTTCACCCCGCCACGTTTCAATTGAAGTGCCTGCTATGTATTTACGTTATGGTGGTATCGATTGTTGCTCTTTTTCTACTATTTTTTTCATTATATTTTGGAACTATTTTGAAGGTGTGGTATGTCTTGTTTATCATTTGATTACAGTTATAAATTTATGAATTTTAAACATTTAATAATAAGATGCATCTTTAAATGTGAACATAAAACATATCACCTCTGAAATTCATACTGTTATTGTCAAGATAAAACATATCGTTAATATTGATAACTCACATCTTTTCAAGGTTATAATATAGGACATTACAAATCACATTGTTATCAATACATTTTAAACATATAAAGTGTCAATGAATATATAATGTTGAAAAATAAAACTTTGCTCATGACAATCCAATGATAATTCATTCACACCTCAGTTTCTGAGAAATCAAAAAAACCAAAAAAACAAGCAAACAAACAAACAAAAATTTACACAGTTCCCCCACAGGGTCCCATTTTACATTATCGTATTGTGGTGCTGACCACTGTGCATATTGAATTTGGATAAACATATTGTTTTGTGTATGTTAACGTAATATACAATGTAACATACAATCCACGTCTGCTCTCAAATGGTTCGGTAGTTTTAGAGAAGAATACCAAGCCATTTTTAACAAAAAGAGTTCTACGTTAAACGTGCCCTGTGGTAGGGATAACATGTTGTAGCATTCCAGCAGTACATGAAGATGGACAATGTTTCTGTCAGTTGACAAAGCATTACATATTTTGTTGTCTTTATTATGAGTTCCTTTATAGACGGTTATTGATAACAAGGAAGATACTGAACTGATTGTTCTCATTGATACAGTTGAAGACATCACTAAAAGGTTTCACGGTCGTCCTTGTATACTCCATCTTGATTTGTCACTGTATTTTGTCACGAGTAACACTTGTGGACCAGAAACTGTTAACGCCTCCTGAGCACACGAGTTCACCCCCACCTGTTTTTCAGAGATTGGTACTGCTCAATATTTGCATTCCTGTATGTTGTCTTCTTCTACTTGTAATTTCTATTTGAAGAATACTTCATCGTATAATAAACTAGAGGCTCAGTGGGCTGAGCCTCTGTCGTTCACCTTTCATTCTGCTTTGAGGAAACTTAATACACAGCCTTCCATATATGTAGATGCTTCCTACCAAGTTTCGGTTCATTTATCTAGGCAGTTTCAGAGGAAATGATTTCTTTAGATATCGACCAATCAGAAACAACAAGAATTGCCTGTGGTGATCATGTTTGTTAACCGATCAAAACGACATGAGCAATCTTCATATCTTCTTATCGAACCACGAAAATGAACATCGATTACTTATTTGTTTGCAAGCAAATAATTTGACCTCGCTTTCTCCGTATGCAATTGACCTTACTAGTGACAGGTAAAAACGAATAATTTGTATGTTGTCGCTTATTAACTGCCAACTTGCATGGTTCTTTGTCCGTAATTAACACCGACTAAAAGCAGATTCACAAAAAAAAAGAAATAAGTGCATCATTGTACTGATTTAATGACGATTCGACAAACTCAGTAAGCAATGTCGATAATTAATAAGATGACGTCCATTTCTTGATTGATCTCAAAACACGAGAAGTTTCACGTTTTTCCCCCGATGTGTGTACATTTCATAACAATTATAAGTTACAGAAACACGTTTAATTAAGACATCAATCATATTTGATAGTTTTTATTGATAACAAAAATTTACAATTTGGCAGAGAATGCCCCTTTAAAATTTTAATAGGTTATCTGAAACACTAAATATAAACCTTTAAAATTTAAACCTTTTGAAAATACATGGGACATAAGTAATATCTTGTATTGATTTTTACAAGTTTGAATTTGTCAACAAACCACCTTTGGATTTTCAATGGATTTTACACAAGTCAACAACCATTAAAGTTACAATTTCCTACGGCTTCATATATATATTGTACACGAATTTAATTAGTATTTTTTTTGCTGAGACTTTAACAAATCCCCTTTTCTGAAAGTACCAGCCACAATTATTTGTATCTTAGTACAAATCATGTTTTGAGTTCAATTACAGAAATTCCAGATGCAACTGTAGATTTATGGAATAAGAAGAACAATTGCTATTACATAAAACAATTGGATTTTAAAAATGTTTTCTTTGGTAGACTCACTGAAGATCTCTAAGACCTATTATGTAATGTAGTAACAATTAACAACACATATGAAGAGTTGGAAGAACAATAGCTGAACTACCAGTTTGGAGAGGTTCGTTGTCTGTTCATGCTCTAGACATTTCGTTTATTATTATTTATTGAGTTTCCTAGGCCAAATGACAGGAGATACATATTTGAATTAATATGCATAAGAATATTAAGAAATCAGCTTAAGTAAATATCAGCAGACTTTGTATTTGACCTTCTAATCTTTAAATGTTAAATTTGATATCTACGTTTTTTAAATATATATCAGCAGACTTTCTCAACATTCATGAAACAGGCTTATTTTTAATTGAATGTAATCTACACAACACAACCATAACATTATTGTTTCAGTTTGTCACATTTAAGTTCTAGCTTTAAAAATTAACAGGAACAATGCATAATCAGATCATTATTGATGAGGTATGGCATTGTGAAGCATGTATTAATTTGTGTGTTTGATATCAATGTGCTTATTTTGATAAGTGAAAATTGGGGGAAATGGCATAAACACGTACAAGTTTGCCCTGCCCATTGTGTCCTATATTTATAAAAAAAAAATAGAACAGTATATAATTATTCAAGTTGTCATTTTCTACTGCTTCAGATATATATTTAAACATTTATTTCAGAAACAAGTCAAATCATTATTGTTGACATAAGGTATATATATATATATGTTATCATTATTGTTGACATAAGGCCTTGTGAAGTATATACATTTGTGTGTTTTATATCAATGTGTTCATTTGCACAAGTGAAAATTTGGGGGAAATGACATCAGCGAGTTCATGTTGACCCCAACACATTTTTGTCAGCTATATATAACCCAAAAAAAGGCAATGACGAGCGTAGCACGATGCGTAAGCAAGATGTCGGTTTGATTTGATTTGATTTTTGGTGTTTTGACGCCACTTTACAGCTATATCATGGCGATCAGGTTTAGTGATGGAAGAAGCCGGAGTACCCGCATAGAATCGCCGACCATGGGCAAGCAACTGGTAACCTTTATCACTTGTCTCTGCGACGCAGGATGTCGAAAAGTGAAATTTGAAATCATATTAAAAGGAAGTGTGGACACAGTATTTGGTCTTAGCATATGCTTAGGTTTATTGTGATTAACGCCACTTTCAAAAATAGTTCAGTTATTTCATGGCGGTCAGTTTTATTGGTGGAGGAAACCGGAGTACCCGGAGAAAACCACCGATCTGTCACAAGTCACTTTATCACATAATGTTGAGCCTTGTTTGATAAAATCACAATGAGAAATGTACATAACACAAAACTACAAACATTATAGTATAATCATATATACTATAAGTTTGCTTCTTAAATGTAAATTGTTTGCGGCAGAGTCATCTACTTTCTGCTTAGAAGATGTCGTTCACTTATTTCTAAAATAGGGATTTCATTTTTAACATGGCGGCGTATGTAAATGAGGAAATCGGCCTGATTTACCCATATGTTCAGTGTTTACAGATTATGATTTAAGATCTCTCTTACAACATACATTATTATATCTACTGTCATTAATTTATTAATATCATCAAATCGTCCTGAATATATATAAACTACTGCTCGCTGGACTTTAAGCAATAAAGTACAAATTGTGGAATCTCCGAATCAGGGAGTTCATGTCGGGTTGTTCTGTGGAGATTACTCCAAGGATGGAGCACCGTAGTTATATTACAATATATGCTTTGTGGGTATGATTCAGTTTTAATTTGTATTTGGTCCTAAATTAATCTTTTTTTTATGTTATTCCACATGTATTTTTCAATTTTATCTGTGCGGTTCCCATAGGTCATAATTCATCGGCACTTTCCCTGTGTAGTTTTGTGAGAAAACAAAACAAAACAACAGAAAATACACACAAAAAAAATCAAATAATAATAATAAAAAATAAACAAAAACAATAAATAAATAAATAAATAAATAAATAAATAAATAAATAAATTTCATATTAACTGAGAAATTAACCCGTGAATCCATTGTGGGAATTTTGGGAGTATACAAAGATCAATTAAGTGTTCTAAAGAACAGTAAGAGAATTCCTAAAACACCGTGTCCAACGGAGCATTCGGGGTGATTGCAATGTGAAACGTGGGGTGTCTGTTTCGGAGCGGTTGATTTTCGAACATGGTAAGTTCATTTGCATTTGTAGTAATAAAGGGACCGAGTCTAATTAAAATTATTAGTGCACGGAATCAAGACATTATCATGGTTTATGAAGCTGTGATTAAAGTAGATATATACGGTGTATGCTTAGCAAACACTCGCGACCAACTCTAATATCGGGTGCAAAAATTAATAACATCACTCCTTTTAGGCCGATAACTTGCAACCAAAAGCTTATGTGCAGAAAATTACTGATCCTAAACTTTCAAAATTATAAGACAAACCAAACTCTACATGTCTTGCCATCAAAGACACCATAAACAAAGCGTCAGTCTCGAAAATTAGATGTAGAGTATGGGGTGTTAACTTCGTGTTCCTTATGGGTTGTCGGCTCTCGTTTTATGAACATATTTATAATCACCTCAACTTGGAAATTTAATAAGAATATAACAGTTATGTTGGCTAGAAAAAGGCGGACACTCCACTTAACAGGTTTTGCATACTATGTTGTTTGATTGTAGACAAAACAAGATCTCACAACACCAGAAACGTGTCACAATTTTTCTTTTGTTTCCTTGTATTGTTTTTCATCTGTAAATATTTTAAGGTAAAACTTGTAGTTAGCTTTTGTTATCGTTCTGTGATTTCGGATAGTTGTGAGCCCTTGTTTAGGGGGGGGGGTATCAATATTATCCCATATCCCTAAAACAAAATAGGCAAATATCTCATATCCCTAAAATTGATTTTCGGTCAAAAGCCAAAAATATCCCTAACAAGACCAATATCGTGTCTGGACCTGCGTCGCTGCAAAACATACCAGTAATGTATGCATTTTTTTTTACATCTGTTTTAAATGTTTAGGTATGTTAAGAAGTTCAGTGGACAGGACCAAATGACTAAACTACAATTATATTTTTCATATGGACAAAATCATAATTTAAAGGGTATAAATCTTCAGTCTACAGACGAATTTCCCATTACCTTTTATGAATTAATTTCTCCGAATGAAAAAAATTGTCAAATCAGCCCATAATAGGAGGTGCACATCTTCAATATGTATACAAACACTGTGCAAAGTCTGAATCATATTGATTGAACACTGCTGGAGTTTTAGATTACACCAACTACATGTAGGTGTAACAGTGTGTTCTTACCACCAGTGTATTCTTTCCAGAGGACAAGTTACACTAGTGTATAATTTCCTGAGGAATTATTGCACTAGGTTATTTTTTCCATGCTAACCCTAACCCTAATCCTAATCCTAACCCTAATCCTAACCGTAACCGGAAATTCTACACGCCGGAATAAAAGTACGCTTACATAGGTACTGTCCATGACATATAATGATAAAAATTATTAAGTTCAGCATAGGTACAGTCAATGTCATACAGTGATAAAAAATGACTAAGTTCAACATACGGAAAATGTACGAAAACATTTGTCAAATTTGCCCATAATAGGAGGTGCACATCTTCAATATGTACCCAAACACTGTGCAAAGTTTAAATAGTATTGATCGAACATGGTTAGAGTTTTAGATTACACCAACTTGGTACCGTCAATGTCATATAGTGATAAAAAATGACTAAGTTCAACATACAAGAAAATAAAGAAAAAAATTGTCAAATCTGCCCATAATAGGAGGTGCACATCTTTAATATGTATACAAACACTGTGCAAAGTCTGAATAATATTGATTGAACACTGTTGGAGTTTTAGATTACACCAACTATGTACCTTCAATGTCATACAGTGATAAAAAATGACTAAGTTCAGTATACAGAAAATATATGAAAACAATCTTCAAATCAGCCCATAATAGGAGGTGGACATCTTCAATATATATACAAACACTGTGCAAAGTTTGAATAATATTGATTGCAAACTGTTTGAGTTACAGATTACACCAAGTAAGTACTGCCTTGCTGGGACAGACGAACGGACGGACGGACGGACGGACGGACGGAGAAAGCGATTCCTAGACCTGCTTCCGCCTTCGGCGACGCAGGTAAACATACCCAAAATGACAATGCAATATCCCATATCCCAGTAATTCAGAGGACATATATCCCATATCCCTAAAAATAAAATGGCAAATATCCCGTATCACAATGTACCCTATCCAAGGCTCAGTTGTTGTTGGGTACTCAACTTATTTTGTGACAAAAGATACCAAATCACTTTCAAAATACAAGACGACGATATTTACAAGATGCTTAATTTTTTAATCAGCAACATACTTGTCCAATGTGGTGGGCGTGTGCTTCAACACTTTTGCGTCCTATTCACCGACTTGTTTCCTCACTTTTACAAGGCCGACTTAATAGATCTTGTCAAGATGAAAGAACAGCATTTGGCCAGATCGTTTAATCTCACTTTCTGCTATATAGATGTTGTATTGTCACTGAACAATCCTCGATTCGGTGACTATCTCCGTCGCATCTATCCCAAAAGAACTTGAATTAAATGACACCACAGACCCTGTTAGGTCTACCTCGTATCTTGCCCTACTATTCGAAATCACTTATTACTAAACTCTATGACAAACATGGTGACGTTTTATTCCGTATTATCAATTTCCCGTTGGTCTGTGGTAACTCTCCATCCGCTCTTGAAGGCATCACCTCAAAAGTTCTACTGAATATGTTGACAAATATGGCGCGTCCATATCTACCGGTGCACCTGGTCCTTGCTCCCGTGTTTGGAGAAGTCCGTGTTGCTCATTTACTTTTAGTTTTATGTGTATTTTCTTTTATTTCATATGTGCTTCTCGTTGTATTTGTCTCCGTTTTCATTGCTTCGTCTTTGTCCCTTGACTCGTGAGTTTTGGATTTCGCTTTAATCGTGGTTATCCTTGATTTTACTTTCACTTAGTAACTGCATAAGAGCCTACTGTAGATTTGGAATTCATTTTTCACTTTGATGGCTCATTATATAGCATTGATATTTGTGTTAGCATTTGGCATGTTTCGTGTCCCTGATTCATTGAATATGATTTCCTCTATTTCTTGTTTATATGTGAAATTAAAGGGGTGTTCTTTACAATAACCAATAACAGTTCAGTTTTGCTTTATTTATTTCAGATGGATGTAGATCACGAGGAGATAGTTGCATCAACTTCAGGGACAAATTTTATTTGTCAGTTTTGCGCAAAACGTTATAAACACCAAAATTCATTAAAGAGACACGTTGAGGCTCATGAGAACAATGAGTATAGCTGCAGTCACTGTCTTAAAAAACAACTATACAACACGAGAATACATGTAAAGCGACAGCACTCAAAAGGAAAATCAAGGATAACCACGATTAAAGCGAAATCCAAAACTCGTGAGTCAAGGGACAAAGACGAAGCAATGAAAACGAAGACAAATACAACGAGAAGCACATATGAAATAAAAGAAAATACACATAAAACTAAAAGTAAATGAGCAACTCGGATTCCTCCAAAAATGGAAGCAAGGACCAGGTGCACCGGTGGAGATGGACGCACTATATTTGTCAACAGATTCAGTATGACGACCGTAGAACTTTTGAGTTGATGCCTTCAGGAGCGTATGGAGAGTTACCACAGACCAACGGGAAATTGATAATACGGAATAAAACGTCATCATGTTTGTCATAGAGTTTATAGTAACTAGATATCATCGAGAAGGAATCCATATCTGTGGGCCCGCCATAAATAACTTGTGGTAAAACATTTGTAAGGACAGACTGATGTTAACCTCAGTAATAAAACACTTTTGGAGATAATTGATTGATTTGAAAAGTATAAAGTTCAAGATCAATAGTTGATTTTTCTCCTGTATCGCCTAGCTTTGCCCTGCTGGATTCAGTGTTGTATTTATGGATCAAGTAATACCAATCCATGAAGTGGTTTCAGAGAAGAAGATGAAAATGTAAAAAGTTAACAGTTTGTTACGGTAAAATCACTAATTTGACCTTGAGGTCAAAGTTCAAGGTAAAATGTCACCAACAATGGTACGCGACACATCGTCTGCAGGTGGTCTACCTACATGCCAAATATGAAAATCCTATCTTGAACAATAAAAAAGTTACAGCCCGGACACGATTTGGTACGGACGCAGGGACCGATTTGACTTTGAGGTCAAAATTCAAGGTCAAAGGTCACCAACAATGGTACGCGACACATCGTCTGGAAGTGGTCTACCTACATGCCAAATATGAAAAGCCTGTCTTGACCGACAAAAAAGTTACAGTCCGGACACGATTTGTTATGGACGCACGGACCAGTTTGACATTGAGGTCAAAGTTCAAGGTCAAAGGACACCAACAATGGTACGCAAAACATCGTCTGGAGGTGGTCTACCTACATGCCAAATATGAAAAGCCTGTCTTGACTGACAAAAACGTTACAGCCCGGACACGATTTGTTACGGACGCACGGACCAGTTTGACCTTGAGGTCAAAGTTCAAGGTCAAAGGTCACCAACAATGGTACGCGACGCATCATCTGGAGGTGGTCTACCTACATGCCAAATATGCAAAGCCTTTCTTGAACGACAAAAAAGTTACACCCCGGACACGATTTATTACGGACGGACGCACGGACGGACAGACTGGTCACTATAGGGCATTCGCCACAAAGTGGCGGGGCCCTAATAAGTGATTTCGAATAATAGGTCAAGATACGAGGTAGACCTAACAGGGTCTGTCGTGTCTTTTAATTCAAGTTCTTTTGGGATAGATGCGACGGAGATAGTCACAGAATCGAGGATTGTTCAGTGACAATACAACATCAATGTAGCGGAAAGTGAGATTCAACGAACTGGCCAAATGCCGTTCTTTCATCTTGACAAGATCTATTAAGTCGCCTTGTAAAAGTGAGGAAACAAGTCGGCGAGTAGGACGTACAGTTCCTATATTAATGCAGATTAAGTGTTGAAGCACAGGCCCACCACATTGGACAAATATGTTGTCGATTAAAAAATTAAGCATCTTGTAAATATCGTCATCTTGTATTTTGAAAGTGATTTGGTATCTTTTGTCATAAGTTGAGTACTCACCAACAACTGAGCCTTGGATAGGGTATATTGGGATATGGGATATTTGCCATTTTATTTTTAGGGATATGGGATATGTGTCCTCTGAATTACTGGAATATGGGATATTGTATTGTCTTTTTGGGTATTTTTATGGATATTTTTGGCTTTTGACCGAAAATCAATTTTAGGGATATGGGATATTTGTCTATTTTGTTTTAGGGATACGGGATATTGATACCTCCCTAAACAAGGCTCACAACTATCCGAAATCACAGAAAGATAACAAAAGCTAAGTACAAGAATTACCTTAAACATATCTACAGATGAAAAACAAAACAAGCAAATAAAAGAAAACGAAAACAAAGCAAAAATTGTGACACGTTTTTGGTGTTGTGTGATCACAGGCTCTTGTGTAGAGTCAACATATGCTTTGTACCTAAAATACCAACACAAGCGTCTGTGGTGTGATCTTGTTTTGTCTACAATCAAACAACATATATATGCAAAACCTGTTAAGTGGAGTGTCCGCCTTTTTCTAGACAATATAACTGTTATGTTCTTATTAAATTTCCAAGTTGAGGTGATTATAAATATGTTTATAAAACGAGAGCCTACACCCCATAAGGAACACGAAGTTAACACCCCATACTCTACATCTAATTTTCGAGACTGGCGCTTTGTTTATGGTGTCTTTGGTGGCAAAACCTGTAGAGTTTGGTTTGTCTTATAATTTTGAAAGGTTAGGATCAGTAATTTTCTGAACATAAGCTTTTGGTTGCAAGTTATCGGCCTAAAAGGAGTGATGTTGTTAATGTTTGCACCCGATATTAGAGTTGGGCGCGAGTATTTGCTAAACATAAACCGTATATCTCTACTTTAATCACAGCTTCATAAACCATGATAATGTCTTGATTCCGTGCACTAATAATTTTGATCAGACTCGGTCCCTTTATTACTACAAATGCAAATGAACTTACCATGTTCGAAAATCAACCGTTTCGAAACAGACACCCCACGCTTCACATTGCAATCACCCCGAATGTTCCGTTGGACACGATGTAAAAGGGGAATGTTCATGACCTGACAATTCAACACAAGCAAAACATATTAAAAGTTTCTCACATAAAAACTTCAAAATATGTATCATGTATCATTAAAACTTATAGATGATTGAGTAACTATTAATACACGTATATTTTTAGTGGAGCAAATATACATGTATTTTATTCTATAAATAGCATAATGATCTTTTTTCTAATGTCTCCCATTCAAGTACAAAACACATTAATAAAGTTTATTTTAGAAGATTCTGGAATTTGCTGAAATCAAAAGGAACACAAACGAAACACCATGACCATCCTGATGACCAATGTCCATGTGGCATGAACGACATGTTTTGACCACCCTGATGACCAGTGTCCATGAACGACATGTTCCTGGCTGTTTTTCTTATTGATCATACACCATTACATTGGTATGAATTAATATGAATAAATAAAATGATAAATATAATGTATATTATTATGTTTCTAAATACCTGGTGAGACATGTCGTATGATGTTCATATATTATAATCAGGAAGTGATCTTGCCAAGTTTCAACAATGAGACATCGCGTGACTATTAATTGTAACCAATAGCATTGTAGATCTTATCAAACTTTGTACTATACTCTCTGTAATAATACATGTGTAACAAGAGGAATACAAACAATAACATATAATACAAAAAGATAAGATTTAATGTAACTAAAGGTATTTCATACCAGTAAGTGTCATAGAGTATAAACACAAAACATTTTAAAATCTTTAAATTTATTATATGAAGTAAGTCAAGCCGTTGTAGGAAAGTTTGGGGAAAACCTCGTAGTATCCTAATATGATATATTATATTATCAGTAGAGGAAGACAACCAAATCTATTGTGCTATAGGAATAACACGTTCCATGCATGCATCAGACAAAGCAAGATTGTTAAGAATATAATCGTTGGTCCGGTGAAAGGGAAGTCATTTCCCAATTAATTCCACCTTATATCAGAATGCTGTCTTCTGTATGGTTGATGAAAGTGGTATTTTGTTGACCAATTCTTCGTTTTTTCAGCTTTTCCACCATTACCGTGATATTTGCCTAAAAATATCCCGGTACTATAGGAAAATATCCCGCTCGAGACGAAATTCCTTCTTTAAATAGTTGATGACGTCACGGATGTTATTCGAATTACTCGGGTTTCTTCTTTCAACCAACGCTAAATTAAAGAAAATTACGACAGTGTCAGCCGTTATGTTTGAAATCGTTGAAATGTATATATTTCAAATTCATTTGCATTATTTTTTT
>MJUT01056751.1:182400-195654 GCA_002080005.1 Gigantidas platifrons
AGTACCTGGATAAAACCACAGACCTACCGCAAGTCACTGCCAAACTTTATCACATAATGTTCTATCGAGTGCACCTCGCCTGAGTGGGATAAGAACTCACAAAGTAATAGTGATAGGAGAGTTTGAAGATATCAAAGGGGTAATCAGAATCCGTATATCGAAGAACATACAACAGAATGGCAAAGTACTAAAGGACAAACAACGATCTATAAAACTAAAGATCGAGTAACACTAAAACCCTGGTGTGAACTCAGGTGCTCTGGAAGGGTAAGATGTTCCTGCTCCACTGGTGTCGCTCGTCGTGTTACTCTAGTTACAAACCCGGTGATAAGTCATGAATGAGGAAAGGACCGGAAAGTGTTTACGACAAGTGGGACATATCAGTTGTCATTTGTGACACAGATAATCCATAACGGTCAACCAAGTCATGGTGACGACCGTAAAACTTTCGAAGTGCTGACTTCAATTTAACCAAGAGGAACCCTTAGTTCAATAGCTTCCTTGTTAGCAGCAAACCTCTATCAAGGAATTCCTGATATGACTCACAAGGTACTGATTGGATAGGTAGTCATACATCCAACTACCATACGATCACGACCCCGACGGTCCCTGGATAGAATAAAACCACAGCATGAAGTACATGTATAGTAAGGAAGACCACATGTGTGGTATGGGATCATCTCAGTGGTCCAACAGTCGATAGTCCGACAATCACTAATCCGACAGTTATTGATCCGATAATCACTATTCCGACAGTCAGTCCTACAGAAGTTAATCCGACAATCACTAGTCCGACAGTCATTGGTCTGATAGATGTTAGTTCGACAGTCATTAGCCCGACAGATGTTGGTCCGATAATCACTTGGTCCGATAGTCATTGGTCCGACAAATGTTAATCCGATAATCGCTGGTCCGACAGATGATAATCCGACAGTCATTTTCGCGATATACGTTAGTCCGAAAATCAATAGCCCGACAGTCATTGGTCCGACGTATGTTATTGCGATAATCATTAGTCCGACAGTCATTGGGGCGATAATCAGTGAGAGAGAAACGATCATTGGTCAGACAGATGTTAGTCCGATAATCACTGGTCAGACAGATGTTGGTCCAACGGTCGTTATCGTGACAGATGCTGGTCCGACAGACATTAGTCCGACATACGTTAGTCCGATAAGCACTGGTCCGACAGTCGTTTTCACGACATATGTTAGTCCGACAATCAATAGCTCGATAGTCATTGGTCCGACATATGTTAGTCCGATAATCATTAGTCCGACATGTTAGCCCGGAAATCACTATTTCGACAGTCATTGGTCCAACATATGTTAGTGCGATAATCACTAGTTCGACAGTCATTGGTCCGATAATCAGTAAGAGAGAAATGATCATTGAGAGTTAAGTATAAGATATTATATTATTATATTCAGCTAAAAAACCGTTTAAAAGAAATCATTCACAACGTATATTACTTTACGAATGGTAAGTTACGTTACAGGTTGAAAGTGTCAAAAAAGCCGGATCATGTCAATGTAAAAAGCATGTGAAATCACCATAGACAGCTATTATATTTTTATTAAATGTCATAATTACAATATATACGGTATATTATCTTTAAAAGTGTTCTAACAACATTTATTTTGAAATAAGCTTCACTAAAAAGTAAATCCTTTTTTTTTTAGTGATCAACAACTAGGGATACTAGGTAAAAGCTGTATACTTTTGGGTCACAAAATAATTTCTTTGTTAAGCACGGAACAAAAGACAATCAGTATTTTGAAGTTCCTTATCGATAACATATTTTTCTGTTCGGAGGACACATATTTCAATATATCACCGGTATCCCCATGGGATTGACAATTATAATTTGCTTCAACGTTGACTACTGTTTCCCTTTTATTTCATACGACGGCCTTGTGCAGTTTATATAATGTGCAAACGATGGTTGAAACCACCAGCCCTGTTTTAAGGAACTGCATATGTCAACCTCTGTGTTACGAAGATTAAATATATAATGTATAATGTTCAAGATTATATAGCGTTCTTTATAACTAAGCTGTTAGCACGGTTATATGTGAAGCTTGGCGTTATACACCCGAGGAAAAACACTTGTATTTCCGGATCATTTCACTAAGAGAGCAGGTTTGGGCTCATGAAACAAGTTTTACACCGCCAGCTTTTATTGAAGTTGTTGCACCAAGCCCAGGAAGTGATGGGTCATGTATTTGTGTGTTAGTGGTATCAATTTTGCTTATTTATGCGATTTTCGATTGGATGTTGGAGCTGTGCTATAAGTGTGCTCATTTCCCCCCTCGAAGCCCCTCATGAAAATGGAAGCAAACAGAACGAAGTTGTCCACAACCAATTTATTTCTACTGTAGTTAATCAGTTTCTATAAAACTACTATCTAAACTTCTTTTTAAATCAGTGCTGTCTCCTTTTACACAATGAACAACATTACTATGGTATACACCTGACCTAAGCTGTATTCATAGGAATACACTAGACCTTGTAAGCTGTATGCATATAGCATGATTATGCCATATAGGGGTAGTGCCAATAAAAGTCTATTTCTGTGTTTTTTTTAATGTGCACTCATTTTGAAATATAATGCAATTTATTTGACCTCTCTATCTTTTATACTTTCTGAGAAAATACTTTTTAAAGGGTGTAAGGATGCGCACATTTTTGAATTTTTTCCTTATGAATATACTATATAACATAGGGACAATTATATGGCACCAAAATAAGCCAAAATACACAAGAGGCAATTTAGTTTTTGAACTAGAACCTTTGAATGGCTTGTTATATTGCTTTGAAATTTTGCATGGATATACCTTGATATTTCATGTAACTGTTGAAATAATATTTGTTTTAAAAATATCTGTAATCAGACCTGTAATTACCTGTTACCATGGTAACAGAGGCTTAAATATATGAGGTAAAATTCACAAACAAAATTCACCCCCCCCCCCTTTTTTCCCTTTTTTCTTGATTAAATCAATGATCAACACTATTCCAGAATCAAACAAATGAATAAATAGATTTCTTTTAAATGCATCTTTTTGTTTTACATGATAACAAGAAAATGGTGACTGTAACATTCATCAAATTCAAGTGGGGGTAGGGGTTTTCGGGTGGGTTTCCGCGTAAGATGGTTCCGTTTTAATGTTAAAAGTCTGGTATTTTCCTTTCCTATATGAACCAAAGAACACATTTATAGCTGCTTTTCTTTCTAAAAAAATAATTATATTTAAAAAATAATAACATTTTAACCATTAATTCACTCAGGAATATGCTTTTCCTCGCCATAGAGCAAAACTACTTACATGGTTGGAAAGCTGGAGATTTCAAGATTCTATATTTATAAACCATCGATCTGAGTAACCTTGCTAAACCATGCGGAATCAGAGTGTTTAAATATGTCATCCAATCAGGACGCTCATTATTCGTGTCCAAGATAAAAATAGATCGCTAAAATTAACTGTGGGAGTTTTCCCTCTTCAAATCGTAAATTTTGATTGAAATCGGAGATATTTTGTCATAAAACTTCACACATGGTTTTGTCTATCACATTTCTTGAAGAAAAACCTAAAATTGTATTGCATTTTTCAATATTTTATGAGTATCAACAGTTTGTTCAACACCGTATATGTTTCTCGATACAACCTCCCGATTACCAATGAGACAAGTCACGTGACTACACATGCTAATTCATAGGAAGACACCATATGGCGGTTTTTCTTATTTGCATATGTCGCCATTTTTTTTAAATGGCGTCGATGCGCTGGTCAATTTCAATGGCATTTTTTTTTTAAAAATTGCTGTTTTAGAAATAATAGAGTTCCTGGACAATTTGCGATGTGCGAAAATTTACCCTGACACCGTTTTCAGTTCAATTCCTAAATTTCAATTTACTTTGATATAAAACGGTGGTTCCTGAGTGATATCAGAAAAATGAATATTATTCCTTCAATGTCTATGCAAAAAGTAAAAAAATCACAAGAGAAAACGTTGAAAGAGACACAATAAACAACTGTTTCTGTTGATGCGATGCAAAATTATAAAACTTCCGGTCTTAAATATCCGGAAAAAAACATGCAAAAATTGCCATAAATAAAGAACAAAGGTTCCCAGGAGCTTTAAATTTCAATGAGTTTGATGTCCTGACTACGAACGAATATATGTCAAGGGTCCCTTGAGGTATGTAAAACTTACTGGAAAATATATATATTCCATACAGAATTCTGTCTCCATCTTGACACCGGTTGAAATAAAAATAACTAATCACGTGATCAAAAAGGAATTTGAGGTGCCGTAAAGGGGATACAAGCACATGTTTGTAATGAATATATTTTCAAAAATTAAGTCACGTGACAATAGGCTCATGAATATTCATGACCTCATGAATTAAAAAGTAGCCGCGATTTTGCCATATGATGTGAGATTGTCTTATCTTGCACTAGTGCAAGACAAACAAAATCACGTGCGTTTTACCGGCAAATGCATGATGTACAGTTTATGTCAACTGCCCCTCATTTCTCCATGCTTCACCAATAAAACCACGATTCTATTACATAAGTATTGTTAAATTAATGTAAGTATACTATTCTGCCAGCTAACACTTTAACTATCGTGCACCTTTCATGTTTCACGGTGTATGACCCTCTTCCAGTCAATGTTTGCTTACTTTGAGTAAATAATAGAGTGCTCTCCCTTGTTAATAACTAACGTTACCTCCCTTTGACCAAATTGAAATATTTTTTCACAGCCACCGGTCATTTATCGCTGTTGTAGTGTTGAGTTACATTTATCATCTATTTATTAAATACATTGTATTTTATTATGAAACACATTTAAAATACTGCCAAGACACGGATGCATATGAATAAATTGAATATTTACTTCAGCAATGGAAACAAAATTTGCGGGAAAACGCTCGATGGGGAATGTAAACAAAACAATTAGGTAACAGCTGATAAAAGTGAGAAATCAAATCTCAAACAACGGCAAAAAGTGCAAGACAGGGAAATCTCCGACACCCTCGGGTAAGATTTCAATCGTTCGCTGACTCGGCGAGCCTCGTCAGCGAACGATTGAAATTTTACCTCAGGTGTCGGAGATTTCCCTGTCTTGCACTTGTGCCGGTGTTAGATTCTATATGTCTCAACCCGTGGGTGAGATAAATAGAATCTAACACCGGCAAGGGTGCAAGACGGGGAAATCTCAGACACCCGAGGGTAAGATTCCAGTCGTCTCTGACGAGGGTTTCCAGAGTCAGAGACGATTTGAATATTACCCGAGGGTGTCGGAGATTTCCCCGTCTTGCACTTTTGACGGTGTTTGATTCTATTTCTCACCCCATTATCCCGATTCACAAACAGCTGATCGTGTGTTTTGTTTTGTTTACCTTGCACATTAACTTACTGTATTGCGCATTCCGTGACATAATAAATGGCCGATTTACTGCTCTCTGATTGATTATTAATACGCCGTTAAATAGAACAATTGTATTGTTAACAAAATCAAGAGTTTAACAATAGAAATGTCTCATCAATAACAGTTTTTCAAACGAATAAACCAGTTTTAACAATTAAAATATTGAACAACGCGTAAAACAACGGAAATCTTCACTAAACGAATGTAGGGCAGTCAAGCCTCAATGTACTTTCGATTTCAGTTTTTATTTGGCTTGGTGCGGTTTGGCGAAGTAGCAAAATTGATGCTCACATTGAATGTCCCTCCGTTAATTGTTGAAACGTTGAAGATTGTGTGAAATATGTCAGAAGGGTTGCCAGTAGGAATGTTAGAAATGGAGCAAGCGGGGCGAAATGTCGCTGTGTGCTGAAACTGAAAGGTAGATTGCATGTCACGTTCACGATTTCTTTCAGTTTCATTTTCAGTGTCATTTACTGAATTGTCCGTGTTTGACAGAATCTCTGACATGTGTTTCCTTTTTTTTTGTCATGATGGTTTACTTTTGAGACGTTTAGCAATGTATAAATAATTTAGAATTGATATTTTCAAATGCAGACGATAAATGTAAACAGTAGAGTTTTCTCCCTTGTTACTAGTGTAAATAAATCTCCCCATTTTTTCTATGAAAAAAGTAGTTCCGGTTATAAGAAACATCGCGGTAAAATGCAGTATTTGGGTTTATTTGAGACAATTTGTAGGAGTTAAAGGTAATAAAATTGAACCATTCATTTATTTATATTGAATTTCAACACAAGTACTGATTATTTTGTCCAAATCAGTCAATTAATCAGATGAAGGCTCACGAAGTGGACACAGTTTTGACTAATTTTTCGGGAAAAAGAACGTGTAGGTTGTCTCACTCAGGGGTTGGGTAAGACAGAAAAATCTCAGAAAGGGAAAATTGTGGACTACTTTGTCCATGGGGTGAGAAAAGAATATCTCACACGGCTAAAAATAGGAACTATTCTGTCTCATTAGTGAGAAAGACAAATCTTTTTCACCTAAATTAATGGACTACTTTATCCAAGGGGTGAGAAAAGAATTTCACGCTACTTTTCCCGCAAAAATGTTACGTTTCGCAAAATGTCATTGTATCAATAAAATCGTTTAAATATTTACTTTTTGTGTATTTATCTAGTCAGCCACTTATAAACTGCCCCCGAAAATTAGGTGACAATAGAAACATGCATCCCTTTCATCAAAAACACATGCTTACACAAATTAAGGGGAAATAACTCTGTTTGTTTACATCGTCTGCTAAAAGTGCATAGCTGTCAAATAAAAATATCCTTTTGTTAAATTAGTGAGAAAAAGTATCAAACATTGGTAAGAGGGCAAGACGGAAAAATCTCAGACACCAGCGGGAAAGATTTCTATTGATCTCCAACTCGGCGAGCCTCGTTGGAGACCAGAAATCTTTCCCTTGGGTGTCTGAGATTTTTTCGTCTTGCCCTCTTACCGGTGTTAGATCTTTTATATCTTTTTACACGAAAATCGTTATTTTTTTTCTTCAAATTGTACCTAATATTTTTATATAAAATTCATGTGCATTCAATTGCTTCCGCCGTATGTGTAACAGTAAATTTTGCCCTGTTTTAAAACCAGTCCGGCGGATATGTTTTTCTATTTAAATAAGTGCACTACACTTATATAACTAGGAATAATTACTTTAGTAATATAAATCTGACATCTTGAAAAATAGACCCGTCATCGGAAAATAATAGCAGTAGGAATGGTACAGATTTATTTCATGGGTAAAAGAATAATTCACTACATACAAACAAAATGATGTTTACCATTGGATTAATAACATAAATTTGATTGTTGGTATTGATTTAGTGATATTAATAGTATACTTAAAATATAAAATCAAACCATCAAAACAAAATAATAGACATGTGCTTCCAATGTATATTTCATTGTACCATGTGACATAGAACATGTGAATATTAATAGGCATTTTCAATAACTATCTACGACTACGATCTATAACGACACCGACAGGTAAATAGCACGGGGCTATACCAAAATGTATTTACAAGATAATTTTTAACAATCCATTTAATTACTGTTATATCGCCACTCAATCTGTCTGTCTGTATACAAATGTATGCTTGTATCTGGTTTTATTGTTATTACTTAAAAACAAATATTTCCAATTCCTTTAGTGTTTATTTCTTTTTTCGAAATTTACAAAAAGGCAATTAGTTTGTTTATTTTTTTAACATCGTTAATGGTAAAGATTAATTAAAATAAAACAAATTTATTATGACTATTTTACCTGCGGTAGCTTCATTCGCATCCCAAGGTTGATCTGGATTTCAAACTTGTAGATAGAAAACGTGTTGAAATGTAACACAATTAGAAAGTTTGAGCTTTTTTTTCGTTGGAAAATAACTGGCCCCGATACCACAAAACTTTTTCTTTGATGAGCAAACTTTTTTTTGCTCAAATCTGTGTTCTCAGCCAATCAAATTTGAGTATTTCCTAATTTGAGAATATTCTCAGACTTAAGTAAATTCTCAAGTTTTATGGCGCCGGGGCCTGGATTCAACATCTATCAACATCTATCATCAGCAAATCGAACCACAAGAACTGTATTTTTCTGGGCATCGACATTTCCATGCAATACATATACGCAAGACGTTATTGACAACGCCGGTTATATTTGCTATACCGAGGTCATCAAAATGATGCAAAACAATTTACAATGATGCACAAATTGATATAAATTGACCACTACACTGACTTTTTACTGTTTTAGACTTAAAAACGTGATTTATATATTTAGGGACTTTCTGGATATTTATAGAAATCAAACAGACTAATCTATAAATTTATGATACATTGTATTTCGATACCAATGTCTCAAAGACGTCGTTTGTTTGTATTGCCGATGGAGATCCAATTATCAAGAGGGAAGGGTTGGGATACCAATAACGTATTTAATCCCGCAACATGTTTGTGTCTTTCCAAGCATCACATCGTGGTTCTATTATTTTCAATTGTTGTAAGTGGTGTTAAGCACCATAAACCACCCAACCATCAATGACTGAGGGGAAAGATGGAGTTTTGTTTTACTGATATAGATGTAATTATTGATCATCGCTGTTTAAATTTTCTTCCCGCAATTTACCAACGACGATTTGATCCTACTAAATGTTAAATACAACTGAATTTAAAAATAAAACGGTGAAGTCTTTACATTTAATGTTTACATTTGTTTTACATCAATAATTGATCAAATATCGATGTTGCCAGATCATGTGATACTATTAGTTTTTTTTTTAATATTTCACATAAGGATAGTAAAAGTCTATTATTTTGATTCTAATCATCGACTTTTTTACCTGATTATGTATATCTGGTCATGTCAATACTATATAGCGTGTATACCTGCATTTGCTATGCATCAGTGCATCCAATGTCAGTCTTTGTGTTCTGTAAACAGATCAATATATATGTATTACTGTATTATATATTTTAACACGTGTCATTGCACAACTTTATTTCGAAATTAAAAAAAAAAACATTAGCATTTTGTCTATTAATAATTATTGGCACTATACCAAACGAATGAAACGGTTTCTTAAAAATGAAAGAGAAAGTAAAAATAATAGTCCAGAGATATTTTCCAATGCAGGACGGGAAATGTTGAAAATAAACAATGAAAAATATCGGATTTATCTATAGAGCGGTGATTCTAGTAATTATTGGCATAGCAGGTAGGCTTAAGAAAATCTTTAACTTTGTGTTGTTGTTGTTGTTGTTGTTGTTGTTGTCATGGCAATCGATATTAAAACAATTGTTAATTTATATAACAAAATATCTTACATGTACTAACCACATTGATAGTGTAATGGTTAGCGTACTCGCAACGAGTGCAGAAGATCGTGTTTTCGAGCCCCGATCGGGTCAAACCAAAGGTTATAAAATTGGTATGTGTTGCTTTCCTGCTAAGCTTGCAGCATTAAGAAGAAAGGGCAAAGACTGGTTGACTCGGAATCAGGATAATGTGCCCGAATGGGGCGACGTGTCTATCCGTGGACTGTTGCTTCAGTGAGCTAGCACTTTAAAAATCCAACTGAACATGTTGATCTAGTGCAAAGCGGACCTCATCATCATTTCATTGAAAGCAAATTAAATAGTTCTCGCCATGATCTAGCTGAAAAATTACTGAGTTGGCGTTAAGCAACAATCACTCACTCACTCACTCTTACATTCACATGGGGGATTACCCAAGGTACGATGGGCGGTGGTGCCGCTGAAGTTTCAAAAACATTCATACCCAGCAATATCTATTCATATATTCGAAGTACGAAAATTATACCTATTATGACCCATTCATATATTCAACTAAAATCAGAAATAAGCGTAAATAGACTCATTTTGCACATTTTTATATTTAAATTATAATACATGTATAAATATAGAAAAAATATCTTGTCAATAAAGAAGCTGCATGGGTTTGTAGAAATATAAGCTATTTTTATATCACAGCTTTAAAATCCCCAACCATTGATATACTCAGAGCAAAAATTACGGCACATTCATATATGAAAAAGTCGACCCATTCCAGCAGTACGTCTGTATAAAACTTTATATAGAAAGTCACCCCTTCCACCGTGCTAACACTCCACAACTAACATGTACAAGAATACCTCTTTCATCAATAATAATAAGAAGTTAGGGTTATGGTTTTAAACGCAACTTTCAATAATATTTCAGTTATATATCGTGACGGTCATTTTTATTTTCATCCGGAGTACCCAGAAAAAACCACAGTTACTGACAAAACGTTATCCTTGCTCTGATCGAGATTCGAACTCACAACATCAGTGGTGATGGACACTCATTCCTATAGTTGTAAATCCAACTACCATATGATCACGGCCACGACGATAACTATTTTATCAATAATAATAATGAGTTATGGTTTTTAACGCCACTTTCAATAATATTTCAGCTATATATCGTGGCGGTCATTTTTATTTATAGAGGTAGCCGGAATTCCCAGAGAAAACCACCGACATAGCGCAAGTCACTGATAATTTTATCATATAATGGTGTATCAAGTACACCCCGCCATGAACTGCATTTGAACTCACAACGTTAGTGGCGATAGGCATTGATTGCATATGTAGTTGTAAATCCAACTACCATGCGATCACGACGACAAAAATTATGATAATAATAACAATAACAAAACCAAGTAATCTAAATAAAAATATAATATACGTACATTGTCTGTAACTATTGCTGCATAAGATTTATTTGTACGAGTTTTAGAAACAGGTAAAGAAGTGAATCTCTGACGAGCTTTCATGCATCACATACTCATAGTCACACCCTTGATAAATAGACAATATACGTAAAGTGTCGGCAAATATATGTACGGACTTCAGAAACAAGAAAAAAAGTGAAACCTCTTGTGAGTTTTCGAGGCGAGTACAAACACAAGGTTAAATTTACACACAAACAGGCAAAAAAAGACGTTGGAGGATATTGGTTGGATTTTGCATAGGGTGTTTTCAGCGCGTGTTAGACCAGTGTCTACATAAGAAACTGGAGACTATATACATCTAGTAGATACATAAAGCTAAGTTTTATATATACACTTTTATATTGATAATAAATACATGATGTTGGTATAAAAAAGGGTATGTGATAATTACAAGTTTCAGTTATATCACGGATACCAGAAGGAAAATGGAAAATGAACTAATAGACTGTTTACCAATCATACTCGTTAACCTCCTCATTTTGGGTATTAGCCTTGAAATCTTAATATTTGATGTGGATTGGAATGAAGGGTCGAAACTGCGTCATTGGTTTTATGTTTACTCTCAGAAGCGTACTACCATCATAAGATAAGATAAGAAAACTTTATTTTGATTCGGCATGTATATAACATAATAACATAAGCTCTACAGAGCTTTTTACCGAATATAAAAACAGAATACATCAATATTAAAACAAGAAAACAGCATACAGCATAAAAATATACACATCAATGATAAAACATGCGAAGCAAATAAAATCAAATACTGTATATACAATGTAGATGCCGGCCGGGGCCCAGGTGACAATGCCTCGCTGGGTCGCCACCGGCATCTACATGCAGCATGACATAATAAAGCAGAAAATTAAGCATGTTTGAATAAAAAATTGACAAGCCCTAAAACAAAGCAATATATATCTAAAAGCTATATGCAAATAAAAAGAGCAAACCAGTAGCAGAATATTATCATCTACATGCAGAACAGCAACATTTAGTACCATTCCAGGACTGCATTAAGCTCTTAAATTGAGAAAAACTGTTTTCAGTCCTGAAATGGTCTGGGAGGCTGTTCCACAATGTAGCAGCAGCAAATTTAAATGTTTTTTTGCCATACCTTGATGTTCTGACCTGTGGAATGTCCAGGATATTGTTGTATCTAAAATAATATTTCGAATTTCGTAAATGCACAAGATTATGGAGACATGATGGCGACAGTTTATTCATAATCTTAAATGTTTCCAGGGCCATAGTTCTCATTCTACGAATCTGCAAGGAAGGCACCTTTGCTTTTTTCAATAAATTATCATATGAGCTATTGTAATCCTCATACACAAAACATCCCTCTCTCGCTGTTACTGACCATACTAAATATAGTATGAGATGTACTCGATACAACATTATGTGACTTTATGTGTCAGTGACTTTCGGCAGGTTGGTGGTTTTCTCTTTGCACTCCGGTTTCCTCCAGCAATAAGACTGATCACCAAGATATAACTGAAGTATCATTGAAAGTGGCGCTAAACACCATAACCATATAATAGTATATATAAATATATTTGCTAGCTTTTTCCGTTGTCAATGTAAAATTATCCTACCATTATTTTATTGAATTGTAGAAATATTTGGAAACAGTACGAGTACATCGACACCAGCAAGGGTTGAGGGTATGTACCATGATGTCGTTAAATATAGTAGGATATCCTATAGTATTCCACTTTAAAAAAAATCATTAGAACTGAGAAAATAGGAGTCATGTCTGCTACAAGTTCCCACAGAAATTTAAATGTTATACTCTAAATTCTGTTTCGTAGTTCTTGCATTATATTTGCTTGAACCATACATACGAATCACTCGACATAACTCGACAAATTCCGTTCCTTGTGATCGGAGAGCAGCGGATTCACCCGAGGTTTGCCGATTAACTCACGTATGTATTAATTCAGATAAAGAATACTAATCATGCGTTATCACACCAGATAAGCAAAATCTCCTCAAAGACTCGACCCATGGAATATTGAAAGCTATCAGTTTACACTAATCATAGAAACGTTGTACATTTTAATTACACCTCATATGACCTCCGACCTCCGACCTCCAGAAGATAATTATGTAATTCTTTGTAGCTTCGTCTTTGACTATAAACGTCATTATCGGAGAAAACGACGACACAACGATACCAAAATCAATAACCATTGATTGCTTGATTGATTGTTGTTTAACGCCAGCCTTAGTAATATTTAAACTATATCGCGGCAAAATACATAACGACGACGACACTAAAAGAGATGATGACAGCATCGAACCATTGTATTGCTGCAAGTTGTTTAAAAAAAGAACATGTTAAAATTAATTAAATTTATTAACTTATTTACATTGGCAATGTTTGGTCGCGGCTGTATTTTCTCGAAAACATTTTCAAAACAAGTTCAAATTTTAAAAGCACATAAAATTATTAGAAATTGGCACACATGAAAAGTTAGCACACAAAAAATATT
>MJUT01056751.1:200978-214644 GCA_002080005.1 Gigantidas platifrons
TCCACTGTCCATCAACTATTAGAACTATGCAATTCGATCTTAAACTCTCTAGAAAAAAACAAGAATTTAGCTGCTTCGTCTTTTGCGATTTTTCTAAAGCTTTCGACAAGGTCTGGCACAAAGGTCTTATTCACAAAATTAATTCATACGGAAATCAAGGGAAGTTAAGAAAATGGTTCGAAAACTATTTGTTCAAAAGAAGGCAAAAAGTAATTATTAAAAACTCTTGGTCAAGTTTCGAACCTGTCTCGGCTGGTGTACCCCAAGGGTCGGTATTGGGTCCCCTCATGTTTCTAATATACATAAATGATATAGGAGAAAAACTTATATCGTTGAGTAGATGAATGCTGACGACACATCACTCGGATATTCTAGTCAAAGTGTTGATCTAATAAAAACTGTAATCAATCATGATCTACTGGAACTAAATGCCTGGTCTAGTAAATGGCTAATGTCATTCAATCCCGAAAAAAACAGAAATCTTGTTTTTCTCTAATACCTGTAACATAGACAACATCGAATTTTCTTTTAATGGCAAAAGTATCCCTTTATCTAATAGTCACAAGCATCTGGGGGTTATCCTCTCCCAAAATGCAAAATGGAATGACCATTTAGACAATATGATAACAAATATAACCAAACATTTAGGTACATTACGGAAATTAAAATTCAGTCTAAATAGATCCAACTTAGAAAAAATGTATTTAGTCTACATTCGGCCCCTTTTTGAATACGCTTGTGAAATCTGGGATAATTGGCTATTCAGACAAATTAGAAAAACTTCAATTAGACGCCGCCAGAATTGTAACAGGTTTACCCATTTTTACAAAATCGGAGTATGTATATGCTGAGACAGGTTGGGAAACACTATCAGACAGAAGATATCGCAGAAAACTCCAATTATTTTTTAATATAAAATGTGGAATGGCACCTGAATACTTGCGTTGTCTAGTTCCCCCAACCATTCAGAGTACTACTATATACCCTTTGCGACATGGCGATCATTTAATAGTTCCTTTCTGTAGACTCTCTTTAACCAATTCGTCATTTATTCCTTCCACAGTTAAAAAATGGAACAAATTTGATATTGCAATCAGAAAATTAGATTCATTATCCAAATTCAAAAACGCTATTCGTCTTAACAGCCAATCAAATAAGATCTCAGTTCCCAAACTTTATTACTATGGCCCTAGAAAGTTAAGCGTGATCTTAACACAACTTATATGTACAGCTTCTTTCCTCAACCATGATCTATACAAGGTTCATATTTTATCTAGCCCAGCGTGTAGCTGTGGTGCCCCCAAGAAGATGCGAACCACTTCTTTTTTGTTTGTACCAAATATTCTGAAATAAGAAATGATCTGTTTCTCAGCATAAGCGATTTGTCTCAATCGATCAATATTTCCCTACTCACATCAGGAAGTGAAACCTCAAGTTATGCAGATAATTGCTTTATTTTTTATTCAGTTTTTCGATTCATAAAAAGGTCTAAACGATTTCTAATCGTTTAATATACTAACGAATCACCACCCAGCATCCAAACACACACACACTTACTTTTTCCTCATTCCTTTTTATTCGTTTACTATTTTCAGCTATGTTATATGATAAAATTGTATTGTTCTTGTTTTCTTGTGCATTCTCAATATAATGTAATAATGATTGTATATATAGGAGAAGACTCCATAAGTTGGTAAAACTTGTGTCTGATCCTCTTTGTATCATTGGTCAAATAAAATAATTATAAACTAAATCTTTTTTATGTTTCGAGAGTGGTACTTTATATAACTTTATATCATAAGAGAGGTGATATAATTTTATATGATTGGATAGATGTAATTGATACAACATTATATGATTGGAGAGATGTGCTTGATACGACTTTATATGACTGAGGAGGTTGGGGAGGTGTGTTTGATACAACTTTATATGATTGAAGAGGTGTGTTTGATACGACTTTACATGATTGAAGAGGTGTCTTTGATACAACTTTATATGATTGAAGAGGTGTGTTTGAAACAACTTTATATGATTGAAGAGGTGTCTTTGATACAGCTTTATATGATTGAAGAGGTGTGTTTGATACAACTTTATATGATTAGAGAAGTGTGCTTGAAACGTCTTTATTAAATTTGAAAAATATTATGTGTTTCTGTTGTATTTGACATTGGTTCATTAAATGAGCATTGTAAAATGACATCGCTTCCATTATTTCTGAGTATTCCCTATCATCCAAGGAGATCGTCTAATGATAGAGCGGCGATTCATCCTGTGAGGTCGTCTAATGATAGGGGACAATTCATCCTGTGAGGTCGTCTAATGATAGGGGGCAGTTCATCCTGTGAGGTCGTCTGACAGTTGAGCGGCAGTTCATCCTGAGAGGTCGTCTAATGATAGAGTGGTAATTCATCCAAGGTCAAGGAGGTCGTCTAATGATAGTGGTAATTCACCCAAGGACGTCGTCTAATGATAGAGTGGTAATTCATCCAAGGAGATCGTCTAATGATAGAGTGGTAATTCATCCAAGGAGATCGTCTAATGATAGAGTGGTAATTCATCCAAGGAGGTCGTCTAATGATAGAGTGGTAATTCATCATGGGAGATCGTCTGTTGATATGGCGGCAATTCATCCTGGGAAGTCGTCTGATGGTTGAGAAGTAATTCATCCAAGGATGCCATCTGTTAATTGCGCATAAACAAGGTGTATTTAAAACATAACTTACGCGAGCAGAGAGCAAATTAGACTGTAAGCACACCGTTTACTATTTTGTAACATAATACATCTTTTTATTTATAACTCTACTATTGTATTGTATCTATTACAGAACCTGGTCCAAATCTATCGTGGGTTATTCTGGGTATCATAGCAGTAATTGTCCTGATTGCAGCTGTTGTCGTAGGTCTGTTCCTTGGAAGGTGAGTTGAATTATTTATTTCATTGTAATCAATGTTTAGTACCAGCTGTGTATTTCAACTCGACAATTAAGACCAATGGGAATATTGTATCAAACGTGTATAGTGCTCTGATTGGTTGATTTTAAAATATGGAACTGGTACTATAAAATTGTTTTATAGTAAATTAAGGTAGCAAAAATATAGAAACCCAGTCTTCGTCATAATTATGATGCGTACACATATAATTCATATCTTATGAAAAGTGTATGACGGCCATTATAAATATATACACGTGGATATACAGCACTGTTAGACGCGTCGAATGAATTGTACAACTGTTAAATTCAAATTCTTAAATTTAGCAGTAAAATTAGGTATACATGTATACTTTGATATTACATAACGATATGAACAAATATAAAATTGTACATTTTGTAGTATTTATTTTTCCCATTCGGAGATCTAGACTGTCCACTAAATTATTCTATTTTCTGTCTTTTTCTATTCTTAGACGATCTTGGAGTGCCAGAAATAACATGACTACGGTGACATGAACCAATACACCTATAATACTAACAATGTGAATCAGAGAATTAATACAAAGAATGTACTTACCCAGAAAAGTGACCGGTGACAGTAAATGTATCGCGAGTTCCAGAAGAATAGGTCATGCTATATTCTCACAAATAGTAACTGTTGCAATTGCTTGTCTGCATCATTCATATGACGTCATCAAAATAAAAGCTAATTATATTCGTTGTATTCTATGTCAAACAATGCACTGATATTATTTGTATATAACTAGTTAATCATGATGCAGGAGAAAAAATAATACGACCCCAACATCCTGTAAAAGACATTATTGCAACTAAAAAGAAGGGAAAACGCTATCTTTAGAAAATTATATTTTATCCTAAGGAGTGAACTGTCAATTCTAAAATTTTGGGTCATTCGTGTTATGTATCAAACAACCAATCAGCCACTTGAGACTACTGATTGTGCACAATAGACTACTGATTGTGCGCAATACGACTTCCGGTCAAACACTTTAACTATGTATATGCAATTTAATTTTGAATATTCTTAACATCACTTCTGTATTCTTTTCACGTGTTATTGACAACGAACATTTATGTACATGTATGAAATAAAAATAAGTTAAATATAAATAATTAATCGCTCATATTTACAAATACAATAAATAGAAACGCATATATCAAATTTAATGCGCACAACCCAAAGGAAATACCAATGAAAACATAGTAAATTCTTTAAATTTATATTTCTATATTTTTCTCTTAGTTAAGATGACGGAACAATGAGCGGAGTTAAGAACAATAAATAGTTGTCATATTAGAAAAAAATANATAAATAGCTGTGGGTATTATTTTTTTAATATTTTCCTGCATCAATGCATCGATTGACAGCTGAAATACTCAAATGCTACGTCGTTGGCAACGCCCACGGCAGCCATATAAACATACGTCCAACGGCGGGAAATAAAATAGTCCTTTTTTACCTCCTTTGCAAAAGACTTTTTAACTCCGAAGTCCCGTATTGCTTGTCTACATCATTCATATGACGTCATCAAAATGAAAGCTAATTATATTCGTTGTATTATATGTCAAACAATGCACTGATATTATTTGTATATAACTAGTTAATCATGATGCAGGAGAAAAAATAATACGACCCCAACATCCTGTAAAAGACATTATTGCAACTAAAAAGAAGGGAAAGCGCTATCTTTAGAAAATTATATTTTATCCTAAGGAGTGAACTGTCAATTCTAAAATTTTGGGTCATTCGTGTTATGTATCAAACAACCAATCAGCCACTTGAGACTACTGATTGTGCGCAATACGACTTCCGGTCAAACACTTTAACTATGTATATGCAATTTAATTTTGAATATTCTTAACATCACTTCTGTATTCTTTTCACGTGTTATTGACAACGAACATTTATGTACATGTATGAAATAAAAATAAGTTAAATATAAATAATTAATCGCTCATATTTACAAATATAATAAATAGAAACGTATATATAAAATTTAATGCGCACAACACAAAGGAAATACCAATGAAAACACAGTAAATTCTTTAAATTTATATTTCTATATTTTTCTCTTAGTTAAAATGACGGAACAGTGAGCGGAGTTAAGAACAATAAATAGTTATTCCATTTAAGGACTCAAATATAAATATTCAAAGAATTAACTATGGAAGTTTGTAGAAAAATGTTTGTTAAACCGAACGGTATCAATATGATGACCCAGAGATATCAAAACTTAGTGAAGAAGATCTGTTGAACTGTGAAGGTATAATTTCTAAAGATGAATGTGTCTCAGCTATTAGGACATTTAAAAATGGTAAATCTCCAGGAACAGATGGACTTCCTGCAAAATTTTATACAATATTTTGGAATGATGTCATTGCTCTAGTGATTGACTCGTATCAATATACTTTTGATCTTAATGAGATGTCAATTTCACAAAGGCAGAGTATTTTAGAGCTGCTCCCGAAACCTGAGAAAGTTACAAAGTATCTAAAAAATTGGAGACCCATTTCTCTCCTGGATATTGATTATAAGTTAATGACAAAATGTCTAGCATTTAGACTAAAGAAAGTCCTACCAAATATTATTCATTCAGATCAAACAGGTTTCATGAGATGAAGATATATTGGCGTCAAGGTGGCCCTATATCGCCTTATCTTTTTATTATAACTGCTGAAATACTAGGCATAGCTATTAGACGCTCAGATGACGTCAAAGGCTTTAAGTACAAAAATGCAGAATACAAACTATCCCAATATGCTGATGACACTCATATAATTATAGATGGATCAGAAAACTTCATTAAAACTTCTATTAATATAGTGAATGAGTTTTCAAGGATAAATGGGTTAAAAGTAAATCTAAATAAGTCAGAATTGATCCCACTGGGTCATTCCAGAGTAGAAATATACACCCATAACTTTTCGCCAGGAATTAAAATAACTACAGATAAATTTAAACTGCTAGGTATTATCATCCCAACAAATGGAAAACAAAAAGATCTAATGGAAGAAAATTATTATAATAAAAAAAAATTATAAATTATAAAAACTTGGCAAAAGAGAGATTTAACTTTGTATGGCAAACTAACAATCATCAAAAGTTTGATTATACCACAATTAACTTATGCACTGAGTATTTTACCTTCGCCAGGAGAACTCTTTTTAAATGACATTGAAAAGATACTATTAATTTTTTTTTTATGATAAACCAGCAAAGATTAAAAAAAAATATTTTATTTAAAGAAAAAAACAGAAGGTGGACTAAATTTGACTAATATAAAGATATATGCCAAAATCTGTGAAATTTAAGTGGATATATAGGCTTTATAATGAAGATTACAATGCATTTTGGAAACATTTGATATGTGTCCGTTGTTCACGATTACAAGATAAGATTATATCATTATAGGAGAGTAATCTAAATTTAAAAGATGCTCATAAGTTGGTTATCAAATCAAAATTTTTGCAGGATTCACTTGTGTGGTACTCATCTTTAAACTTTAATAATGACTCAAATAAAGTCACAAAAACAGACTTTATATGGTACAATTCACACTTGAAGATAAATGACGGAGTACTTTATTTAAAATGCATGTCAGAAAATGGCATAAAAAAGATAGAGGACATCATTGATGACAATAACAGATTTCTAACATATCAAATGTTTCTTGATAAATGTAATGTGAATATAAATGCTATGACATATTATGGTATTATATCTGTTATTAAAAAGCACTACAGTACTGATGACTTGGAAATGAAACCACCTTTGATAACTAATATGATGCAGAGGAAAGATATTTCAAAATATATATAGAGCAACGTCGGCAGTTTTCGTCCACTTAACGGGTTTTCTAATATGACGTTATTTAGTGAATGAAACGTACTACAATATTTTGATATTTATTTTCTTTCGATAGTAAGAAATTTGTTCCTTTATTGAAAAGTTTGAACTTTTTCCTCCACAAATAATTAACTTCTTTTAAAAACTTGATGAATCGGCAGTTTTCGTCCATTTCGGCTGTTTTCGTCCACTTTAAATAAACTACCAAAATGTTAAATCTTATGGTAAACTCATGATAAATGATAGAAATAATACAGTTTTTGATGGTTTAACTATACAGTTCTTTCACGTCTGTGTCCATTAAGGGATCAAATTCAGTGTCAGGACATCGTCGGTGATTCCACTCTGATAAAGTTCACCGTGAAGCTTTATCATTACGGCATTAAAGTCTTTCATTCGACGGAAGACATATTTTTTGTCACCATTTGTTGTCACGTAAACTTTACCATCAATGACCCATGTTGACTTCAGCATCTTTTTACGTACATATTGTCTAGCCATGAATGCTAGTTCATCACGTGATTTCGTTAGGTCCTGGTTGATCGAGATGTTTTTGAGACCGTCGGTGGTCCTCAAATTTTTCGCTGATTTTAGAATTTTGGATTTCAGATCGTAATTGCGAATCCTGGCAATAATTTGTCGGGGACGATCAGGAGTATTTTTTCCAGTACGATGACTAACCTCAATATCAGCAACTTTTATTTCAACTCCAATTTGTTTTACAATGTCGACTACTTTTACATGATGTGTTTTCACCAGGGGAAAATGCCACACCGCTAAATCGTAGTCAACTTTTTCGGCTATGTTGTTCCAGGTCGTCACACTTTTCGTACAATTTTTTATTTTCGTCTTTTAAATCTGTTATCTCCTCCAATAACTTACACTTTGTTTCCAGTTCATGGTTTTTTAACTCTAGGGCTTCGATTTTTTTCATAAGAGGTTGTCGTTTTTCGATAATTGTCTTTTCAACAGTAGCTTCGATATCGAGTTTCAGTATATCTTTGACGGATATTGCTATTCGTGCAATGTCTTCGTTTGTAATAGATACTTTTAGCAAATTTTCACCTTTTTCGCCAATATTTTTATTTTCAGGTTCGATCAACAAAAGTTCAGGGCCGATTCAGATTCATGTGTTGTTCGTGACTTTTTCTCTTCTTGTAGAGTGTCTAATGTTTGTGGAGACGGGTTAGAACAGTAACGACGTCTACGTTTTCGGATGTTTTCTGGTGTGTTTATACCGGAACAATCCGAATCGACCCCGTTCATCTACAGGAGATAGTTTTTAAATTTGCACAATGACTGTCATACACATATAAAACTCAAGTAAATAAAATGATCAATGCAGGTGTAAATGTAACTTTGATATAATCTCAACAATTGAAATTATATAGGTCGTCAAATTCAATTGTGTACGTTTAATAACTGGACTATTCGAGCTGGCCTTTTAATCCGACTCGCAATACAAATAACAATACCTAATAAGACAGTTATGTAATGTTTCAGAATATCAAGTGTACACGATAGCTTTACTTCATGAGGATTTCACACCAAAAATGGAAAGTCTTTGTAGACAGGCACAATAACACATTTCGGGTCTGGAACGATTCAACACACATATACTTCAAATGTCATTTCACCGTTTTAGAAAATCAATTATCTCAAAATTTCACATAATTTTGCTACATTGTATAATAACATTGACTTTTGTTGATATGGGGAAACTGAGAAAGTTCTGTAGTTTACATTATTAAGTAAATTTCACAAGACGATCTACAAACCACTGCCGTAACTTTGGGTGCACTCGATTCGCATCAAAGTTTGTGAATTCAACAAGTCCATTATAGCAATCACCACTAGTTAATGTGATTGCTTATATGTGGGTAAATTTAAGAGAAAATATAACTGTAAGATAAAAAAACTGATTACAAAATTTAAAACACAATGAAATTGAATCCAACGGTGGTTAACGTATTTGATTCAACATGCGAAAACAGGAGTTTCAATCTTGAATCAGATGTTTAACAGGCTCAAACTCTTTGTCACATAATCTGAACTGACGCCTCGTTTTTCCTTGCGGTATCAACTCAATAGTATGTGTAATTTTCCCAAATTTTATCCAAAGCATACGGGATGTGCTGACCATTTATAGGTAGGATAGTTACATTTACCACGCGTTTTTTCCATGAACGAAATACAAAAAATGTATGTGCATCTCCGCAATTTTCGTCGATTTCTATGACTTTCCCTATAAACCATGCATTCCTATGTTCCGCAGCAACAAAACTGTCCTTTGGTATTTCTACTTGTCTTTTTTCTTGTCCCTTGTCATCAGCAGGGCAGCCAAGTAATACGTCTTCGTGAGTATTTGAAGATTGTGCAATTTCATGTTGCATCCAATTTTGGCACAATGATGCTCCATCCATGCAGCCAACACAATAAAATAATACTATTCGGCTATATAGCTTACATTTATGTGGGTAAATGGCATGTAATTTCATTGTTCCAGGTACTGCCTTTGCTTTACTTTCTGAAAGTTCTAATGATGTGGATTAGTAGTCATCTGATGAATAAAACCTGTATGAAATCGACTTTTCGTTANCGATAGCCCATTTGTAAAAATCCTGAGCGTCTTGTATATTAACTTTGCCTTGCTTCACTGCCGCTGCCGCTTGGCGTTTGGCGCATCCTCCTAGTCAATCACATGGCCCCTTACCATGACCACTTACATACTTCTCAGGATCAAAAGATTATGGCAAGCCGTTTTCATATTTGTTCAAAATCAAGATATCTAATAAAGTGTATAAAACATCTCATATATTTTATAAGATAACTTGTTTAATTAATAAGATTTAGATATTTCATATCATTGAACGTTTAAGGTATATTAAGATAGCTTATGAAGTATTAATACATCTTATAACGTTTATATAAGATATTTTATTTAATTTATAAGATATCTTATAAAAGTTAATAAGATATTTTATCAAGTTTACGAGATACGTGTATCTTATAAAGTATGTAGGTATCTAATAAATTATATAAGAAATACAATATCTTGGTTATGGAATA
The DNA here is from genome assembly GCA_002080005.1 of Gigantidas platifrons. Taxonomy (NCBI): domain Eukaryota; kingdom Metazoa; phylum Mollusca; class Bivalvia; order Mytilida; family Modiolidae; genus Gigantidas; species Gigantidas platifrons. The sequence goes on from MJUT01056751.1 coordinate 210,849, forward strand.
AATATTAAAACGGCTGGCCATAAAATATCCTCAAATTGTCAGATAATACAAAGAACCTCTAAAGTACTGTAAATCAAACTTAAAACACGCCCGGTGACACTTTACATTTTTTTTTGTCAAATACGTTAACAAATTCGTCAGATACGTTAAATTGAATTGCAACACTTTCCGTAATGTGACTGCACTTGTTGCATATTTGATTAAAAACGACGTAATTTCTTGCTGTAATCAATACTTGATATCATGGATTTGTGTGGGTGTAACAAGAATTGGCTACCAACAAAATAATAAGGGTTGGTAAAATACGTTAAACTTTCATCAGTTACGTTATGTACACATATATCAAGATCAAATGAAGATAGCAACCATTATGACACATCGAATCACTAAATAAACAATGAAAGCACATTAAATTATTGGATTAAGCATGGTTAATTAAAATACATGTATACGTATAATCAGATCACTGATTACCAGGATTTGTTTAAACTTACTGTTCTGCCATGTAATTTCCACTTTAAAAATTTCGTACGACATCAACTTTTCCGTCTGATGACTTTTACCGATATGACTGAACTAAAGCTACACAGAATCACATTGCCTTGTGGTAACCCGCGAAACTTGAAAGTAATTTGCTATTGAAATAGAACATGTTAACGTATCTGATTTTAACGTACATGACGCGTCCAAATGAATATTGTGAACATAGAACAAAGTTAAACAGATAGTATAACTCTAAATAGTATTTTATTGTCATAAATGGTTAAACAGCTGAAAATGATTTAAAAACACAGCACTACAGTATATGTATTTTAAAATATGACGGAAATTAAGTTAACGTATCTGATTAAATATGAACGTAACAATGTGATTTAAAGAAATGTATTGCAGCTAGTGTTGTTATTGAAACGACCTGTCTCATGAGGGATATGTTTAATACTTTTCAATATAGACTGTATTTTTTTAGACAATAATATGCTGATTCCGGGTACAATTTAATATTTTACTGGGCTTTTTTATATGATAACGTATTTGACCGCCAAATTGGGGACATTGTTATAAGCCTCGAAAACAGGAAAAATATCTGCTTTTTCACCAGTAAAATTGATTCTAATTAAAAAAAAAGCATTCTTGTAAAAATATAAGTAAAAGTGTCCCGTTCTAACGTTAATTTTAATATAGATTTTAACGCTTATAATGTAGACCCTAGAAAGGGGACATACAAAAACAGCATGATTCCACTTATTTGACAAGCTGTATATTTTTTCTATCTACAGAAAGTACTTCAATGTCAATTGTTTAAAATTATACACCCCTCAACTAATTTAACAAATGAAAACTTCGATCATGTGCAATGCGTTAATGATTTCTACAGGAAACTGAACAAATCGTAAATGGTCACTTTAACGGAGAATGAATGAATCACTTATTATTTCTTTAATTCTTTGCAGTAACTGCAAAAATCTAACTGCCGGTGTGGAAGCTATTTCATTAAATCATTGAATCATCTAATACTTCTTTTATTTTTCTTTCTATGTGATGTGAAAGGGAGTTGGCCAGCTTTGTGTTATTTCTGTAAACCCTTCCGAAACACCTGATTTTTATTTTTGTTTTATTTTTACAGACGGCTTTATATAAAAAACGACATGGAAACATTTAATCGGTCGCCTATTGCTGTTTTTATTATGTTCATTTAGTGATTTACTTATATGTAAATAGTATTTTCCTTTTTCAGTGCAGTAAACTGAATAAATGCAGCCACCGGTTCTCAGAGACATAAAAAAAAAAAAACATGCTAAAATCGGACGACCTTTTTCTGTTTGGAAATATCGTGCACTTTAGACCAGTCTACCGTACGGGGTAGGAAATGCTAATCTTTCCAGAGCATCTAATATAATTGCATACAAGCATTTCAAAAGACCTTTCACAGAAGACCACTGACACGGCACCACAAAATGCCCTATAATCTACATTTACAGCGACCTCTTTGAATTTAAATAAGTGACCTGTGACATAAAAGACCGACCCTTCTTGATCCTCATATTTAACAAAGTTTTTGTGAATATGTTTCTGTGTCAATAGTTAAGGTAAAGAAGTAAAGAAAACAGTATATATACTGTATGTAGCAACAATATAATTTGATAACAAATATTTTATAATATGTTCTCAAAGCATATATCCATAAAACATGTCGCCTATTTATAAGCACTCGAAAGGGAAGCTGACGATGTCATCTTGATGCACATCGGTAAAGTCAATACCGTAACAACTGGCATGGTAGATGGAAGAACAAAACTCACAACATACATAAATGTCATTGACATCTACAGTTTTACATTTGGCACAAACGAACGGATTATTTTGACCTTTTTGTTTTTTGTTGCGTTTTCCGTTTCCTTCAATTTTTCGCTTTTTTTCTTTTCTTTGTTTTGCCATTTTAACATTTTTTTCTTCTTTCAATTTCCGTATCATTTCTCTCTCTAATTTTCGCTGCTCCTTCAATTCTTCTTCTATTTCGTTTTGCTGTTTTCTTTCCTCCAAAATCCGAATCATTTCCGTACCAGAAACTGCTTTTGGAAGAGTAACATGACGTTTCCTTTTTCTGACAGTATTATGCTGACTTGGCATTGAAATTGCATTCTCAAAATTTTTTCTTAATGTCAATGTGTTATAATATTTTTTGTTCTGATACCAGTGAATTACCAATTTTATTTGTTTTAAAATGTATCTTTATTCAAAAAGTTTTTTTTTCCCTATTCCAATAAAATATATTTTGAAGACCACTTTTCCTTCTTAACCACAAGGATGAACTATGCAGAAAATTCTATGTAGAACAGAGTTCATATATTAATATAATCATGAATTACCTCCCTTATCAAAATAGTGCATTACAAAAAATGTCATTTGAAGATATATCAAGCTGCTTCTTTTTTTTTTCTTTTTTTTTTTGTTTTGTTATTTCATGATTCCGCTAATGTTTCCAAGTCGACAATTTTGTTGTCATAAAATATTATCTGTGGCTTTTATTTTTGGGATCTTTGTTTTGTTTTCGTTTACCACGTGAATATTGCAAGCCATGTTGAAGTACATTTTAAAAGCCACCACAATATCAGATGATAACAAAGTATTTCATTTCGCAATTTCACACATTTCGTTTACATTTTTAAAATTATTTAAGTCTGGGAAATAAGCGTGTGTGTAATTAAAAAATTAGACAACTTGTCAATCACATCATTAATAGCCATTTTTTTTTTATTGTCTTTATTGACATCATTAACAACTTCAAAGGCGGGTTTATTGATTTGTTAATTATATTGTGATGGGCAAGGTGTCCGTGGCTGAACTTGGATTTTTCTGAGGACAGATTCGATTCTTCTGGTCATTATATTTTTGGATGATTTTTGTTTTATCTCCAAAATGATCACTATTCCAGAAGCCAAAAGTACATGAAGGAGTCAACGCCGCGATATTTCCAAATCTGTTTGGCGTTACCGAAATGGTTACGGGGCGGGCATGTCGATAAAATACAGTCAAAATCCACACTCTAGTGAGTTAATGCAGTGTCACGCTAATTATCTTTTCGAGTCTTCCCCAGACTTTTTATTACATTTCTTGATCACCCGTGAAATCATGATTAATTGCATTCTTTGATCATGAGAGTTTAAAGTAAACCATATGCTAATAAATGTTGGTAACTGGCAATTAATTACTATTTCATGTGTTGTAAAGAAATGTTACAAACATCGAACAGTTTATTGGCTTGAAATTGCATGAAACGACCAGAATACGCTTTTCT
>MJUT01056751.1:256656-277815 GCA_002080005.1 Gigantidas platifrons
ATGGATGACCTACTCTGTCTAATGGATGACCTACTCTGTCTAATGGATGACCTATTCTGTCTAATGGATGACCGACTCTGTCTAATGGATGACCTACTCTGTCTAATGGATGACCTACTCTATCTAATGGATGACCTACTCTGTCTAATGGATGACCTACTCTGTCTAATGGATGACCTACTCTGTCTAATGGATGACCTACTCTGTCTAATGGATGTCCTACTCTGTATAATGGATGACCTACTCTGTCTAATGGATGTCTTACTCTGTCTAATGGATGACCTACTCTGTCTAATGGATGACCTACTCTGTCTAATGGATGACCTACTCTGTCTAATGGATGACCTACTCTGTAGTCCACAAAAGCAGCTTTTGATGTTCTTCCTTCTTTGTTTTTATTACAAATAGCACATGCTTGAATGTGCATCCTGATATCTTGTCTCATACGATACCATGTAAAATGGTTCTTCATTTTCTCCATGGTTTTCTTGATACCTAAATGCCCAGAGTAGGGAGTATCATGGCAACTGATCAGGACCTCTTTCTTTAAAATGGAGGGCACAAGAAGTTGTAGATGATCTTGTTCATTTTTAACTTCTCTCCATTTCTGGTAAATCACTCCATCCATACGAAGAAGATTACTCCAATTCAACCAGTAACATCTCACAGCAGGACTGGAACTGGCACATCTGTCTCTATCTGGTACTTGTCCGGTATCCATCCAATTATGTAAATGACTGTAATCTGGATCTTCTTTCTAGAAAGTGCTCATTTCCTTGGTTGTGTACTTGGATAACCAGTTTGAACTAGGACTCTCATCCAAATGCTTAACATTTCTTATCAGTGATCTGTCAGTTAAATTTTTGACATTATCTATCTTTTTGTTGAACTCTGTCCATTCTTGCTTCCATTCTTTGCATTCAGTGCAATCAGGATCTAATTTTCCATCTTTCTGGTGTTGACACAGCTGGTTTTCACTAGGTGTCCTTGACAAGGCATCAGCATTGGTGTGTTTTGTTCCTGGGCGGTGCTGGATTTGAAAGTCATATTGGCTCAAACTTTCCATCCATCGAGCAAGTTGGCCTTGTGGGTCTTTAAATGCAAACAGCCATCTTAGGACCCATGATCGGTTCGCAACAGAAATTTTCTACCGAGTAAGTAATGTCGGAACTGGTGCATAAACGTCACAGCTGCTAGCAGTTCCCGCCGTGTGACACTCTATCTCTGTTGAGAGGCTATAACCTTTTCTTTACTGTCCTGGATTTGAGATAACACGGCACCAATTCCTGTATTCGAAGCATCTGTGTCTAGTATGAACATGCTACCTGGTTGTGGATATGCTAACACTGGAGATGATGTCAGTGCACGTCTAGTATGAACATGCTACCTGGTTGTGGATATGCTAACACTGGAGATGATGTCAGTGTACGTCTAGTATGAACATGCTACCTGGTTGTGGATATGCTAACACTGGAGATGATGTCAGTGCACGTCTAGTATGAAAATGCTACCTGGTTGTGGATATGCTAACACTGCAGATGATGTCAGTGCACTTTTCAGTCTTTCAAAAGACTCTTGACAGACATTTGTCCATTTAAATGGTACATCTCTTCTAGAAAGTTGACTAATTGGAGCTGCTATATCACTGAACTTGTAAATATACTGACGATAATAGTTACACAGTCCGACAAATTGCTGTACTTCTTTTGTTGTTGATGGAACTTCCAATTGTGTATTGATTGTACAGTCTTTGGATTTGGCTTTATACCATCCTTCCCTACGACATGGCCAAGATAAAGTATTTCCTCTTTCAACAGGTCACATTTGGATGGATTGAGCTTTAATCCTGCATCTACTAGTCTGCTAAATACTTCCTCCAGTCGTTTAAGATGTTCCTCAATATCAGAACTAAAAATGATGATATCATCAAGGTAAATCAGGAGTGTCTGCCACTGGAGCCCTCGGAATATCAATTCCATACATCTCTGAAAAGTACTGGGCGCATTACAAAGTCCAAATGGCATATTGGTGTATTCATAAAGGCCGTACTTTGTAATAAACGCTGTCTTAGGTTGGTCAGACGCCTTGACAGAAAGTTGCCAGTATCCACACATTAAATCGAGACAGCTAAATAGAGACGCAGAAGCCAGGCAGTCTAAGCACATGTCAATACGAGGAAGATGGTAAGCATCCTTGATAGTCAGATCATGGACACGGCGATAATCCACACACCAGCGAACTGAGTTATCTTTCTTCCTGACAAGTACCACTGGTGATGCCCATACTGATTTTGATGGCTTGATTACTCCATTCTTCAGTTGTTCTTTCAGATTTTGTAACTGTTCACCTTCAAATCATATTGGTGTTCTTCTTAATGGTTACCTTACCGGTACTGCACCTGCTGTGTCTATTCTGTGCTTAATAAGTGTGCATGTTCCAACATCATTTTTGGAACAAGCAAATGCTTTGCTGTTTCTAAATAACATCTCTGCAAGCTTACATTTTGTATCTGTACTGGAAATATTTTTGCAGCTTCTCTCATATAAGTCCTGGAGGTGCGATGGTAACACAGGAATTTCGGCCATATTCCTCTGTTCATCATTCAGCTCCAACGGGTTATCTACTTTACATTTTCTCACATTGCCTGTCCAGTCATCTGGGATACATACTGACTCTGGTTTATCATTGGTCGATTTCATCTCTGTCTTCAAATCGTGAAGTTTGCATGAATTCTTCATATTGTTGTCACTGATGTTTGTGTGATTTTCAGTGATTGAAAACGGTTGGATATCCTTGACTGCATGTAATTCCCCCAATAAATAATTCCTCCTTAAGTGTACAGGGTACTCCTCCATGTTCACCAGTCTAACAGGGATTATCTTTTCAAAAGGGTCTACAAGTAATTGTGCCACCATTATTTTTCTATTGTCTTCCACAACTGGCTGTAGTACTGAGTATCTGGTATCAATAACTTCTGGATTTTTACTTTTCCCAGACAGGATAATCTCAGAATTGGCAGGTACTGTGATGTTTTCGGTCAGTACAACCCTGGCTACCTGGTCATCAGATTTTCTCTCTACTTCGAATTTATCCATTGCCCATCAAGTTGTATTCCCTTCCTGGAATTTATTGTGATGTCCATCTCATCTACAACATCACATCCCAGAAAAACATCATCACTAATAGGGGCGACATACATCTCCCATGTAAAATTTCGACTCCCCAGCTTGACTTTCATGGTAGCTATTCTATGGGTTTCTATATTCTTTCCTGCCTCAGCTACTACAAGATTACGAGTAGCTTTCTTCAAAATGGGTCTCACTTTTTCTGGAATTCCAAAATACAGGTGGCTATTTAGAACGGTAACTTCAGCTCCAGTATCCAAAACAACTTTTGTCAATCGTCCATTGACATGGATAGGAACTTTTATGGTTGCGGATCGTACCCGATCAATATGAATATCACTGTCTTTCATTTGATCACTGCCTTCATCAGTGTCTCTTTTAAGCTCCGCCACTGGAGTTGACACATGAGGACTTTGTTCCCACTCGAACCCTTCCTTTGCAGTCTCTCGCTCCACCAAAAGAGTTGAAGGCAACACTGGAGAACATTGTCCCAACTTGGATCCTTCCTTACTTTCCTCAACCATCTTCTGCTCCACCAAAAGAGTTGAAGGCAACACTGGAGAACACTGTCCCAACTTGGATCCTTCCTTACTTACCTCAACCATCTTCTGCTCCACCAAAAGAGTTGAAGGCAACACTGGAGAACATTGTCCCAACTTGGATCTTTCCTTACTTTCCTCAACCATCTTCTGCTCCCCCATAGGAGTTGAAGGACAGAAATCCTTCTTGTTCTTTTTTCTCCATCTGTACATTGGAATCACCAAAAATCAGAGTCAAATTGATATCTGTTGACTAAGCAATTTCATCTTTCTTCTTTCCTAAGGCTGACACTTGGCCGACAGTCCCAGCCGTTAAAAGTTTAAAGGGTTGTCCTGGATCTGTTTCTTCTCATGTTTCTTATTTGGACATTCTCTACTGTAATGGCCTTCTTTGTTGCACGAATAGCATTTAATCTTGTTTGTTTTCTGCTGTTTGTTCTTCGGGTCCTTTGGAAACCATTTATCTCCCCTTTGTCTTGTTTCATCAGTTTTCTTTATTTTTTCTTCAATTATCTCCCCAACGGATTTAACATGAGGTCCGCTTTCCTAAGCCAAAAAAGATAGTTGGATATTTATATTCCTAGCTCACTGAGACAACAGTCCACGGGTAGCCATGTCGCTCCACTTAATGCTACATGCTTAGCGGAGAAACAACAAATACCAATTGTATAGTCTGGTTTGACTCGACCCTGGATCGAACACACGATCTACAGCACTAGAGACGGACATGCTAATCATTACACCATCGATACGATCAGTAACTAAAGATATGAAGATGACTGAAAGCTATAATAAACACTAATTGAGGAATCTTTTTTATCCAGTCTAGTGTTCTCTTTAATTAGCAATATATGTTTATTCTTTAACTTCTCTAACCAATGAACGGCATCAGTGGTGCAATGGTTAACGTGTTCGACTCGAAGACGTGATAGATCGTGGGTTTGATCCCGGTCGAGTAAAACAAAAGACTTTATAATTGGTATTCGCTGCTTCTCCACTAAGCCCCTAACATTAGGGAGTAAGAGCAGACTGGTTGGCTCGGAATCAGGATAATGTGTCCGAGTGGGGCGATATGTCTACCCACGGACTCTTGTTTCAGTGAACTAGTACTATAAAGATTCAATTTAGCGTATTGGACCAGTACAAAACGGACATCATCATTGTTTTATTGACTGTAACTTGTTATTTCCAGCCATGATACAGCTAAACATTGCTTATTTGGCGTTAAAGAGCAAGCAGTCCACCACTCTCTCTATAAAAAAAAAATATCTAAATTTTGGCAGTTAAATATTTTCTATCTTATTTCAACTCCTATTTCCCGATATATTTTTTTTTAGTTTAAACTATCTTATATCTCGTTATCTTCCTTTGTATTAAACATTTTTTTCTTCCATAAATTGTGTGCGTGTGTTTAAATAATATCATTTAAATTATATAAAGAAAAAATACCTACTAGGAAAGACAACTCTTAGAAAAAAAAGGAAGGAAGTCAACCCTGACAAGAAAATATACTCAGTAAATATTTGTGGAATCAGAAAAAGATGTCAAAGTGGTGTCGGAAGTGGTAAATCAAAGGACAAACAATTGAATGACCAAAAGTTAGGGGACAAAAAGACATACAATGGTCATTAATCCACGATACAGAAAACTTAAATTAACTCATGCACTCTGAATCGATAAACAATACCTGCAGCACAAGTGACACCCATGTTAAAATGCTGGTAATACGTCATTAACGAGGAGATACGGACGGGATTTTGACGTGATTATGATAGACTGAACATGTCCGTGGTTTTCTCTGACACAGATAACAGTTAACAAAGTAATGATGGTTATCATAAGACATTAAAATTGACGATTTCAATTGTTTTTAAACAAATAAAGATATATATCAATGTTTGGGAGAGAAACAGTGTGCAATATCATAATCCTGATGATGACACTAACATCAGCTAAAGGTAAAGCCATTAAGGAACCAACCTGGTAACACTTGCATACCGCATCGGTGGTGTAATGGATAGCGTGTTCGCCTCGAGTGCGTAGTTCGTGGGTTCGAGCCCTGGTCTGGTCAATCCAAACATCCAAAGACTACAGATTTGATATTTGTTGTTTCTCCTCCGCTAAACACACAGCATTAAAGAGTAAAGGCATAGACTGGTTGGCATGGAATCATGAGTGGAGCGACATGTCTACCCGCGGAGTGTTGTTTCAGTAATCTTGCTCCATTCAGTAAGCTAGCACCATAAAATGAAAGAAAGCGTTTTGGTCTAGTACAAAGAGGATATCATCATCATCTCATTGAAAGTACCAGTAATTTGTTATCGTCATGACAGCTGCAAGATTGCTCATTTGGCGTTAAACTATCACAATCACTCACTCACTCACTCATTCACTCGCTCACTTCATCCGTCTTTCCTATTCAGCGCCACCTTTCACTTACACAATGTACTGAAATGTACGCATAAAATACGTAATCAGAAATGTATGGCATTCGAACAAAAAATATTCACAATCGATATTATGAGGAATCATTTCTTTTATAACACTCTGATTACGGCACTGTGGAATAATCCTGAAGATATATAGGGTCTAACACTGGGAGAGGTGCAAGAGTAAAATATGTGACACCCGAGGGTAAGATTTAAATCGTATTGGACGAGGCTTGTCCCGAGTCGGATACGATTTAAATCTTACCCAAGGCTGTCTCGGATTTAACAATCTTGCACCTTTCACGGGGTATGACTCCTTTTCTCACCTCTTGCTATCGTGTAAATTGTTTATTTTTAGAAAATATAGAGTGCTCTCACTTGTTAGTAACTAACGTATATAAAAAAATACCTACCTTTGACCAACGTCAAGTAACTTTTGATATAAGTATTTATCACTGTTGTAGTAGCATTTAAAGATACTGTCTATATATTTTATTATGCAATAAATTTGAAATACAATGTACTGACAAGACACGCATGTATATCAATTAATCTACAATTTACTTCAACAATGAAAAACAATTTTGCGGGAAAAATTGCGTGTAGCCTTGTCTTACACAGAAGCCTGTGTAAGATAGAAAAATCATTTTCACCATAACTTAATGGGTTACTTTTATCCAAGGGGTGAGAAAAATATTTTAACAAAGGTACCAAATACGGGTTGGTTACTTTGAAAAGGATTTGGTTAATTTGTGTGGCACATTTATCAAGATGCTCGAAGATGACGTTCGAACATACGAACATAAAACAGATAGATGACCCAGACTCAAGTAATGTTCGATGGTGACGTTCGAACAGAATAACATAAAACGGATAGATGACCCAGACTATTATGATGTTCGATGATGACGCTCGACCAGACGAACATAAGACGGATATATGACCCAGACTAATATAAAGTGCTGTGCAAAATATATTTGTATGTTTTTTTTTATTACATATATCACATTACAATTCTGTTACTATAAATAATATCACAGTAAAATGCTATTTTAGACAATTTATGACATATGAATATCTATCTACTAGTTTTCTTCTTGAGACAAGAACTTTCTTTTTACTCTAAGGCAGTTTTTTAAGAAATTATTAACACACAATATCTACAAGATGTAAATAAGTTATTTTATATATTTGCTGTACTATAAATACATGAATTGTCAACAAACAAGAAAAGATCAAATTCAATATACCATTTGCCAATTTCCGACTGGATTCTAAAATTATACACTTTTCCTACGTTTTTGTAGTAGTTGCTTCCCTTTAATCATGGCAAAAGTGTCCATATCATGCCATGTACAACCAAAATAACATATATTTTCATACTCTGCATAAAATTTAAATGTTGTAGCAACTTGTGAATTTTTCTACTTGCTATAAAAATAACCTCCATTTATTTTAAAAGGTTTAAATATCTATATTTTAAGAAATTATACTCAAATTCTTTTTTCTGGTTGCTATTGTGAGGAAGAAATCATTTTGCCCTCCGTGAGGGAAATATCTCAAATTAAAAAAAAATGTCAAAATCGTATAATTTTAGAATCAAGTCGAAAACTGGCAAAGTGTTTATTGGAGAATTATGGAAATCCTGTCTTGAATTTCAAATTTAATTATGATAAATATACAAAAAGAATTCATCAGATCTGTGTTGTCACTAAACTTAAAATCTTCGAGATATAAAAACTTTGAACGTATTTGTTTTACTTGTAATATGATAAAAATTTTAAAATGTGATCAGCTCGTGAAATTCATATATGTATGAAATTACATAGTATCGAACGTACAATCGTAGCCATTCGTCATTCTTATTGCCTTGTACTTCTAAGAAAATCCAAAAGAAAATTTCGCTATACTAAAAACTTTTCGTCTCCTGGTTTGCATTGAATTCGATCTATCTAAATATTTACACGAGGAAAGGATTATGTACATTTCTGTGTATATTTGTTCATTCGCTAAACTATTTCAATGTGCAGTACGGAACTGGCATGAAAGTATATTTCCTGACAATTTTTTTCCAGCAGACGTCCCCAGTTTAACCAAACTGAGGTACATTGATAGCCGTGTATCCTAGATTTTTTGTTGTATCGCACAAAGGTTCCGTAAAATCGGCACAAGTTTATCCGATTTGTATTCCATAAATTATATCTGTATTCCTACATTTAACATATATCCTCGCCAATAATGATGCCGTTAAACTACTTCCGAGTATTAAAAGGTTAAACATCACAGCACTATGACAAAATATTTTTTTAAACTCTCTTATTAAACATAATTAACAGCTGGTTGTTTAACCTTTATCTCTGGACTGTATTTGATAAAAGGTTTCAAATCGTCCGTAAGAGGGCGCTGTCGCCCGAATGTTTGTTTTTCGTTGTTATTATCCATGTGTCGCACAGCACTTCGTAATTGCTCCAAGGGAGGTAATTGAGCAGCATACAAATCAGGACTATTTGTTGTTAGTCGATTATTGCTTAACGAATATTGTGTTTGTGTGCGTAGTAAAGGGGAGGTAACCGGTGGAGTAGTATATTTCCCGCCATTTACTTTCAATGTTGGCTTCTGTCCTTGTAACTTTGCCATATATTGTTTATGTGCTACGGAACCTTTGCAAATTCTTTCCCTGTTGTACATTTGGTCGTGTCTAGTTTTATAGTCTATAATATTGTCACTCTTTGGCCTTACTGCCAAACTTCCGGTTGTTTCTGTGGTGTCTATCCAATTCAGGTCTTCGTCCAATGTTGTGTTAAATCTATTCAATACAGTTCGTTTGTCTAACAGTGCCATTTGACGAGTGGACGGACGATTCTTTGAATTGTTACTTTTCCCTGTATTTCGAGAAATAGTCCGACTGTTACTGCTTTCAGAGCGATCGGGTTCAGTCATTGGCCGTTTCTGGCCAAGAACCATTCGGTTTACATGATCGTTTGATTGTGAAACGCGTGACTTGCCACTCTTTGGCATCAAAATATCATTAGTGACCCCAGCAATTGCAATGGGTTCGAAATATACATTGCCATTATACCCTTGCCAGGCCTGAAAATAAAAAAAAAGAAACAGGTAACGATATTAAATTGTATTTTTAATTACTTTGCATTGCATGGGTGTAGGATAATCGAGCAAGTACAGAAAATGTAGTTTCATTTCAGGTTTGTTAAGAGATCGTCTTGGTGTTGCTTGTTATCTGACAAATCAACCGGAAGTGGCAAATGGATATGACCAATCAAAAAGGGTCGCAGGGGCTAACTAGCCCAAATGTATTACCTCTATACCAGGTAAACCAGGTAAATGTAGAATACCCAAGCCAAGAGATTTTGCATCAATGTTACCGGTATTGTTTTAAGTACATTTTATGTGTATATTAAATTAAAATTTAAAATTAGAATACTTTTTTTTTCTTCTTTTCTAACATGCTAACCCCGTGGGAACCCTGTGATATCTAAATATCAGATAGTTTCTCCGCTTTGATGTGCAACCCCTCCGAAAAGGGTGTCTCTTTGTTATGAAGGTGGAATCAAGTATAGAATTCGCCCTCGCGCTTAGGACGGGGTGTAACATGAGTGTCTCGTGTGTTGAGAAAATCACACTCCTTCCACATAAAAGACAATTTGCAGCAACAGCTCATAATAATCAATTTTTTGTTATGAAAGGTCGTTGGTGGGTCGTTGCAAGGCGAAACTTTCAGATATTTTATATTAAATCTTTGTTTTCCTGTCGCTATATATATAAACTTCCGACCATAGACCTATAACAGTGTCACCATCATAAGTATTTCCGGAACACATGAAAACATTCATTACATAGAACAGAGATAGCATGACATTCTACTAAAAAAATAATTGTAATTTAAGCAATAATCAAATTTTTCGGACAATTCAAGTAATTTTGACCACATCGGTAGTGTAATGGTGAGTGTGCTCGTTTCGGGTATGGTTGATCGGGTCAAACCAAAGATTATCAAATTAATACTTCTTGCTTCTCCGTTAAGTACGCAGCATTGTCATTGAGGAGTAAGTCAGAGCAAAGACTGTTTCGAGTGAACAATATGTGTACCCATAGACTGTTATTTCAGTGAGCTAGCACTACGAACGTTAAGCGTGTTGGTCTAGTACAAAGAGGACATCAGTATCATTTCGTTAAATGTAACTTGTTCTCGCCATGAATAAATGTAAGAGAATACCGAAGTGGCAATCCAGAGAAACTGGCAACATAGTGTACACAAGACTTACAAACATAACAACATAGTGTACACAAGACTGACAAACATAACAACATAGTGTACACAAGACTGACAAACATAACACAAAATACAACACAATATACGTTGGGCACCGCTGTATACAAACACAAATAAGGTACAAAAAAAAAGACTTGAGGCCTCCTATAAACAACTAGAGATAAATACGAAACGAACATCTAGAATATAACTGAACAATTGCTCACTTGGCGATAAATAACAATCACTCACTTGGCGATAAATACAGATTAATACATGGGCATTTCCATATTGGCCTGGTTATCATCCCGAGACACCCATATTGGCCCTCGACTTCGTCTCGGGATGATAACCAGGCCAATATGGAAATGCCTATGTATTAAACTATTTATTACATACTTCCGACATCTAGAAAAGAGACACCCATATTGGCCAGAGAGAGCCATATTGGCCCGGGCCGATATGGAAATGATCTTGTAGTAATCCAATAACCGGTTATTTTCACGGGGTGTGAAAATATGGACAGTTTACTTCCGGTCATATTGGTCATACAAAAATATCTTTATTTTAACTAAGTATGTAATAAATACCAATAGCTCACTTGGCGATAAATAACAATCACTCACTCACTCACTCAAATCATCATGTTTGATTTATAATTAAAATAACCATTCTTATTTGTCCTAATGAAAAGCATGTGATGTGAAAAAAAGATAAAATGCCATGTATAATAATCTTACAGGTAAGATGTATTGATTTGTCTATCAAATGTTTGTTTTAAAAGTCTATTCATATCCCAGTAAAATACAAATAGATCTTAAAAAATCATGCACAGACACAATTGTCACGGTGATTTCATAATGAATAAGCTATAAACAAAATAATTATTCAAATTAATATAAAAAATATATATATATATATATATATCACTTTCGTATATATATCCAAGAACACAAAAGTAGGTATGCATTATCAAAATTTTTAAGTTTACATTTTTTATTGATTTACGATAATAAAAACTGAAATATTATAATATTGAACAATTAACAAATTCAAAAAAATAAAGGATAAAATCAATTTCACGTTGATTTCCATGTGAATTTAATAACATAAGTACATGGGTATTTCAAATATAAACAGAATACACTAAAGATAGACACATTTGTTGAAGACGGTCAGTATATGGTAGAAAGAAGTACCCCCCGTAGAAGTAGAAGATTATTTTACAATTTTATAAAATCATTTGTTAAAAACGCTTTGAAATCAAAATATGTTTTAGAAAACAAATAATCTACAACTATCTTACCTTCAGTGGAGGCATTGGTCGTGGTTTCTCCTGTTTAATGTAGAAATATTGTGGAACTTGTATTCCGAATGTTGGTTGTTTAACTGTTCCGAATGGCGTTTCAACGGTTTGTGACCCAATCACACTGGTACATCGAGCCGAGAGCAACGCCATTGCTCTCCGAAACATCGCCTCTCTTGATTCAGATGCTACCCGAGAGGCATTTCTGAAAAAACAAAAACAATTAGATGATCAATAATGATTTTTTATCAACATTCTTTCGTTTAAAAACGTCTGTATTGATTAAGCATGTTATATCAGAGCAAAAATAAATTCTGATTTTATTGACCGAAAAAAATATACAGAAAAAAATACTTGAGCAAGAAAAAGTTGAATTTAGTTCTAATACACTATTTATTATTATTATTATTGGATTAAGATATCGTATGTATATAGCATGAACAAATTACAACACGGGCTAACCGATTAGTATTTCTGTGTCATGTTGCGGAACAATGGTTATTTAAAAGGTGTTTACTGTTTGCTAAGCCGTAAACAGTTGCTTACGATTTAAGGTAGATTAAAATGAAACAAAACAATAAAACGTATCAATAAATATATATATATATATGTGTGTGTGTGTATTCGCTGATTTCTGAGGTCTGTTCTAGTGCACTGACATTAAGTTCACTAAGTCTGTTACTATTAGCCAAAGGTAACACATGAAACAGGGTAGAATATAAGTGTACTTCTATGGGATTTGACCCGTTCATAAAAGACTTACTTGACTGAAATGAAATATTAGATACGATTCCATCCCTGTGCCCTTTTTAGTACACCAGGAAGAATTTGTTTTTTAAACCGCCATGGTCAAAACTGTATAATAATAATTAAACAATTAGCGTACTTCTTGTTGGTTTCTAATTGATATATTTTGTTTTGTCTGGCTGGAATTGAAGTTGAAATTTACATCCAACAAAATTCAAAAACGTTTCTAAAGTTACCTGATCGTGTATAGAGAGTTTATTTGAAAAATTGGGTTAAGGTAGATTTTTATGTTGCAACCCCCACGCCACCCCCTTTATGAATCGTGTTATCAAAAAACAAAAATTAATGTTGTTCCCATGGGATTTAAGCATCTGGATGTCGATACATTATCTATTGAGATTCTACTCAGGGACGTCTTAACAGCACAATAAACCCCTGGGCAAAGCAGTGCACAGGGCACCCACCTACACAACCACTCACGGGAATATTTGCAAAGGGTCAATAAAATTAAACATATATCTAGTATTGTATTGGTATTTGAATCATCCAACAAAATCAGTATTTAAACATTAAAAACAACATGCTGTACACAACATACACAGATTAGCATGGGGCCCCGATGCTCATGGGGCCCCTTGCAACTGCCCAGCGTGCCCGTGCGTTAAGACGGAACCGATTCTACTGGGGTTAAAGATTGTGCATTACATGTATGGACGCTTGCGCATTATATCATGAAATGAACAACAGTGTACAATATTATCAGGAAATGAACGCTAGTACAATATATCCGGAAATGAACACTTGTTCATTATATCTGGAAATGAATGCTTCTACATTATACCTAGAAATGAACGCTTGTACATTATACCTAGAAATGAACGCTTGTACATTATACATAGAAATGAACGCTTGTACATTATACCTAGAAATGAACGCTTGTTCATTATACCTAGAAATGAACGATTGTACATTATACATAGAAATGAACGCTTGTACATTATACCTAGAAATGAAAGCTTGTACATTATGCATAGAAATGAACGCTTGTACATTATACCTAGAAATGAACGTTTCTACATTATACCTAGAAATGAATGCTTCCACATTATACTTAGAAATGACCGCTTGTAACCCTACATTATATCTAGAAATGAACGCTTGTACATTATATCTAGAAATACACGCTTTTAGATGATCTCTGGGAATAAACGCTTGTACATGATATTGTAAAATGAAAGATTACTTTATATCCTGAAACAGGCTTGTACAATTTGTAATGAGCAGATTTGTACATTCGAAATGTACAGGATTTCCTACAGTAGTTTGATTTTTTTTTTTTTTTTTTGACAGATTATTTTTACACAAATGATTTCTTTTAAATGTAAATAAACCTACCTCGTATTGTCGGAAATCATCTCAAATCCAAAATAGGGGACATAATACAATTACATTGGCGACACATGAGACTTTTCCGAAATCAAAAAGGGTTAACGTTATATTTACAGTTCTGACTTTGATCCACAGCTTATAATGTATGTATATCCTCACGTAATGTCAAATTTCCCTACATGTACATAATCGTATGGTAATTTATCAATCATTTACCTATACAAACATGGCATAAAAGTAAATATTTTTAATCATCAAGAAAATATATAATCAGAGAAGGGGCATGGTCGTACCGTGTTATAATCTCACTAGTTTTGACAAGGTATAGCTGGGGATTGTAGATTTCAAACTATTCCTTTCATTAAGAATAGATCGATTTTCCATTGGGGATTGTTATTTACTAATCCTTATCATGTAGATAGTAGACATAGAAAACCTGTCAGATTTGTTGACACAAATTTCTCATCTAGTTCATTTATAAATATATATAATTACATGTAAGTTTAAAGTAAACACAAATAATTGGTGTATACTTGATACATTTATACTTGAAGTGATAAAATTTCCAACTTTTATGAAACGGTTATCACTGCTTAGAAAAACCCGGAAAATATCACCGAACTTGGTACAATGTATTATGTATTTTAAATATGCGAGAAGGTGTAATGTTGGGGAGGGAACTGTTACCATGTGATGTTTCTTGTTCTGTGTCGTACTCTTCGACTCATTTCTTGGGTTTAAAATTCAGAACTCGTACTCAATCTACCATTTTGACAAGAACTTCCAGCTCAAGTTAAGATATCTTGGGCGATAACGAAATAAAATATATACAGTGAATTTAATTTTCTATAATAAGAACGTAATAACATTTTTGTTTTTACATTCTTCAAGTAAAATTTGAGTTGTGGTGTAGAAACAAAATTCCACGACTTCTGACAAAATATGCTAGAAATAATTTTCAGTGACAAACTTTGGCATTAAATTCGCTGACTAGTAAGAAGAAGGAATGTATCGCCTAGATTTTACTATTTTACGCGAAATTTTGCCATTAATATATACACTTAATAGGAGACAAGGCATTTTTGTTGGAGCCTGCAAACTAATGTATGCGGAAAACGAAATTATCACACCAAACCAACCCCACAGTTTGGAAAATCAAAATTTAATATGAGATTGTCAACATATGACTGTACGTGGAGACTCGGTATCAAACAAGTATATGTTTATACTTTTTAGTTTGGTTCGAAACTATTTGAATTTTTAAAATATGATCGATTGATTTTCGCTTAAAAACTGAACATATATCATTGTGTTACAGTCCTCACGATAAGAACCGGTTCTCCGGTCCAAGACCAGTAAAGCTTTGTTCGGACCAGTATGTTTTTCAGTTTTCATTTAGAACTACATATATATAAAAAATAAATTAAAGAATTTGATTCAGACCAGTTAATAAAAAAATAAATTCATTTCGAGGAATGGCGTCCACTCGTGATTGAAACACGGTTGTCTCCACTTGTCATTGAATTGTAGCATTTATATTTTATATGAGTGATTCTTAGTGAGTGATTGTTGTTTAACGCCCATTCAGCAATTTTTCAGCTATATAATGGCGAGAACAAGTTAATGTTCAATGAGATGATGATGAGCTCCGCTTTGTTCTAGACTAACACATTGACTTGGATTTTTATAGTGCGATCTCACTGAAACAACAGTCCGCGGGTAGAAATGTCGCTCCACTCTTGACACATTGATTCGACTAGTCTTAGCTCTTTCTCCTTAACGCTGCGTGCTTAGCGGAGAAGCAACACATACCAATTTTATATTTTTTAGTTTGACCCGACCGTGACTCGAACCTACGATCTACCACACTCGGTGCGAGAACGTTAACCATTACATTATTTTATATGAAGAAGCATACAAACAAAAGATTTCAAATTGAAAGAAAAAAATTAAGAAATAAATTATGGAAGCCAGAATGTGTTGGGAGTTTTAACATGGATTGGCGGATATTAGTATTTTATCCCCAGCCAGAAGCGAGGGATAAAATTTACTAATATCTGCCAATCCATGTTAAAACTCAAAACACATTCTGGCTTCCATGATTTATTTCGATTCTGATATGTCTAAGAGTACAAATACGGTAGTATACTTTGATTGGAAGACGGTAATTCATACATACGCTAGCGGAAAATGTCACACACAATTTATGTAACTCGAATAATACAGCGCCCTCTATCGGCATTATTCGGGTCACAATTTATGCTGCCAATGGAAACGTCAGTCACATTCATCGGCGCATGTGCTAATGAGATAATACGAAGAAATAATTCTGGTTTTTTTAACAAAGGAAAAGAGTGAGGTCATGTTAGAATAAACTAGTAATATTATATTTTATACATTAACGCATAGAAATATATCTTTGAAGACCATCACATACCTGTATTGTCATTATTATACACTCTCCACTTCCAGAAATAGAAACCATTTAATATTATTTTCATTTCATAGACCAGGAGAGACAGACAATGGAGGAATCGAACTGACGTTTCTATACTAATCAATACAGCACTGATGTACATGTTAATATATAGCTTTTGGAACTAAACAACACGTTTAAAATATTGATTATTCTATTATTCGTTAAGTAGACAAGAAACGCGTTTCGATACAGTCTCTTTTATTCTGAGTCTTCTTGAGTTGTAAGCGTAAGGGATCACGAAACTTCATTTTCATGTCGAGTCACTTTTAAAATATTTGAAAATCACTGTTACGATCACTGTCCGATTATTTTTTGCTCATTTCAAAAAACGCATGTGGTATCTAAAGTTGACAACATGGAATTACAGGTTAGTATGTAATATTTATTCATTTCAAAATATAGAGCCACGCAGATGGTATCTAAAGTTTACACGTCAGATAACATGGAATCGCGAGGTGGTAAATATGTGTTTACCGAACGGACAACTTAGAATCACATGGTCGTATATAAAGTATACATATCAGATAACTTGGAATCGCGAGGTTGTAAATATTTGTTTACCCCATGGACAACATGGAATGACAGGGGTGGTATATAACGCATACCAATTTGCCAACGTGGAATCAAGTTGGTATATCACATAATGTTTACCCATATGACAACATAAAATATCGGGCCCGATGCCATTAAACTTTTTCTTTGCTGAGCAAACTTTTTTTGCTCAAATCTGTGTTCTCAGCCTATCAAATTTGAGTATTTCCTTATTTAAGAATATTCTCAGACTTAAGTAAATTCTCAAGTTTTATGGCGCCGGGGCCGGGTGTTATAAATTTTACTGATGTGACAACATAAAATCGAAGTAAGTTTACTCCTCTGGCAGCATGGATCATATGGGGGTGGGGGTAGGATACACGTGATTATCAATATGAAATTCTAAAGTTAATTTAGTCAGAATATATGACTGCTAATGAAAATGAAAGGACATTCTGATACAAATTTAAAGTTAATATATTATAAATTACATAGTTATTTTATTGATGATCTGTATGATATAGGATTACTGGGCCGGTATTATACGATTATCAACCAAATCATTATCCCTTAGAAAAACTCACTTTTCCAGTATAAGAACCTTATTAATGTGTATGATAAAACGTCGATATATAATTTAGTGGCGCGTGCTCACGACGCGTTGCTGGAATAATAGTTGTAAAAAAGTTAGAAGCCAAATAATTTAAGCCAAAGGCCCTAAAAATAACAGCCAAAGTCGGCTAACAATCACACATGCCCGAGGGAGGTATACGATTTTCAACCGAATATTACCCCCTTAAAAAAACCTTGTCCTGTATAAGAACCTAATTAATGGATATAATTAGATTTTCAGCCGAACCTTATCCCCTTAGAAAAACACAGTTAGCCCTGTAATAAGTGCCCTGTAAATTACTTACCCTGTAAATGGTTCCGGTAAAAAGAACCCGGTAAATTACTAACCCTGTAAATAGTCCCGGTAAAAAGAGCCCGGTAAATCACTTACCCTGTAAATAGTCCCGGTAGGTGTTGTTCGGATGAATAAGGTGTTGGTCCAACATCCCTGTCTAACATAGTATTTGTCAGATATTGTTTTATAGATTTTGGCCGAGGCATTGGCATTTCACACGAGTAACGAGTTTAAATAATTAAGAACCACTTTTAATTTTGAATCATAATCCGAAAATCTATTAACACTTGCAAAATACTATTCCTTTGTCAATGAAAACGGTGTGAAAGTTGGTATATTTTGAAATTTCCTATCACTTTGTTAATGGACAACGTTGAAGGGTTATATATGTTTAAATAACGTTATCATGCAGCATTCCAATTGTTCGGAACATCTCAACCTGTCTGAAAGCATGCTATATACATATCAATGCCTTCAAATGATAAAAATGAACATCGGTATCACGTGGGTGTTTTAAAGATGCAACCCTGAATATCGAATAATCAAGTTTTTAATTGATTCGAATACATCACAGATTCAAATTTAACTTTGTGACACAAAAGATATTTTCTCATTAAACTAAAATGGAGCTAATAATTAAATCTAAAATTATTAATGCATGATCGATATCCTTCGACTGCCTCTGTTGAAAAGCTTAACAATAGATTAAAAGCTAAAAACGAAAAACAAGTCTGACAATAACTTCTTAAACGGACTTTAGTTCTTTTTTTCTCAAAAAATAACGGACCAACTGAATTAATTAATCACACACCTAATAAAGAAGATTTCGGGTAAAGAAAATAAGCTTTTATGTACCTAAAGGATATAAATCTGATTTTCTTATTTAAATAAATCTGATATACATGTAAGGGTGTAAGACACTTTCCTTTGTAGTATTTTGTTTAAACAATTTATTTTATTTATTTAAGATTGGGTACTTGGGACTTTATTGTATGAAATAACATAAATATTACCAGCTGTTCTATTAAAAAAAAAAGGTATCAATTTAAATCTACAAAGAAAAAACCCAAAAATATGGGAATCTTGATTGTTTTCGTTAAGAGAGCGCTGAACTTTTCACCATCAGTTGGTTGGTTCTTGTCCCCTGATTTCACCACCAATCAATGATTTCCAGCACTATTTCAAATATATAGTGTTCGTCATTTTTATTGGTTTAGGAAACCGGATATACACAATGAAAATAATCTACCATACACGTAAGCGACTGGCATTTTTTTTTACAGTATACATTTGTACCGACAATACATCACCAAAGACGGGAGTCGGACTCTAAAAACGTAAACACATAAGGACTTGCTCCCGGCCTTTAAATTTGCCCACACTGAATTTGTTTTTTAATATCAATGTGTTACCAACTGAAAAATCTTTCAGTGAGTAACACATTGCATAGTAACAAACATCTTTTCAATGGAGCAAATTCAGTGACCGGGAGAAAGTAGATGTGGGCATTAGGCACTGAAATACGTGTTTATGTAAATCCAACTTCATATATTATCACGTCTATGTATGACCTATAAACAACTATTGATATGTTTTCTGTTTAGATATAGATGTAGATGAATTGATCTACTCGCTTGTTCAAATATTATTTGAAATCCAATTTAAACGAAATATACCTTAATTCTCATTTGAAATTTCAATAGCAAAGTTTAAGGGTACACTTTTATTTGAGTTTCTTTTGTACAAAATTAATAAAGTAAGCTATATCATTGGAAAAGACTTTATAACTTCACATAGTTAAATTTCTATAGATATACCAATACTGTGTTTTGTGGAATTTGTGGGTCAAGCAAAATATTTCAAATTTATTATTTTTAAAATACCATATTTTTATCCTTGGTCTTACATATTCTAATATTTTACTAAATGTGAGTTCAGTCAGAGTTTTAGATAGGTGGTTCAATGGCACTACAATCACTAGAAACAAACACAAGACAGGAAAACAGAAAACTACAAATCAAATGTAATTATTTGCATTTCTAAAAATTTAGAAAACTTTAGTTGATACCCATAAATTAGTGACGATAGACACTGATAACAAAGCATAATCAAGTCACTACATTGTCCTTAGGGGGCACTGTAATCATTCGAGTTAAGCTATGCATAAATTTTACAACGTTGACTTTTATACCCACTGAAGATGGAGATTTGCTATATTTAATGGCCATGATAGTATGGTAGTTGGTTTTTATAACTACCTATATATATATATGCAATCAACGCCTATCACCACTTACGTTGTGAGTTCGATTCCAGCTCAGGCGAGTTGTACTCGATACAACATTATGTAATGAAGTTTGTCAGTGACTTGCCGCATGTCGGTGGTTTTCTCCGGGTACTCCGGTTTCCTCCATCAATAAAACTGACCACCACGATATAACTGAATATATTGTTGAATCTGCCGTTAAACACCATAAACCAAACATGTTTAAATAAAAAATGATTTGAAAAAAAAAATCTTCAACTACCTCTTACCTCTTATAAACATAATCTTCAAAATCTTGTGAATATTCCATAGTTGGAATTTTTATATTAAGCATATTTTTCGACAAAAACAATTTCCATTATTTCCCCAGCGATCCAAATAAAGCTATAGATATTAAACTTAAATAGACATAAGACATATAAGACAATATCAAGGTTGTAATGACTAATTATTTAAATTAAATATCAAGGTTGTAATGGCTAATTATTTAAATTAACAATGATTATATTACGTCTATGTATCTTATCTATATTTTAATAAGTATAACTGCATGTCAATCTTAATGTATTGGAGAAACAATAAGATAAGGGTTTAATCTCACGGATATATTGTTCAATAAACACAGATTATTATCAATCCTACCAGATAAATATATAGACATATATAAATCAAGTCAAACTAGATTGGGAATTTTTCCAAAAACTGTTATCTAATCCAGGATTTAAAAAAGGGGGGGATTCTATAACTCGTGTTCATTTTTCACACGTTATTAAATCGATAAACCAAGTGTGGTCAGAATAAGTCGCGTTCGATTTCCCGCCATATGATTTGGGTTACAATTCTTTGTATTTTACATTGAAATCAATAGAGAAATTAAATCTCTAAACTTTATCTCCTAAATAACAAAAATTCTCAACTATCGATATGATAGTTTTTTTCTTTTAATTTATACCGATCGTCAAGGCTCGTCATAAAAATTAGTAAAACAAATAACTAGCCCACGCTGAAAAATACTGTTAGCCACTGAAAGAGAGTCTTTATTTCTCAATAAAAAAAAGCCTATTCAATTGTTGTAAAATAAATATGGAAATTCTCCTTTTAAAGAAACACGAACAACCCTGGTTGGTTCAAATCAAATACTATAAAATTGATATTTGATACTTCTCCGCTA
>MJUT01056751.1:286180-331331 GCA_002080005.1 Gigantidas platifrons
ATCACCAATATGAGGGAACAGTTCAAAGATAAATCACCAATATGTGGGAACAGCTCAAAGATAAATCACCAATATGAGGAAACAGTTCAAAGATAAATTATCAATATGAGGGAACAGTTCAAAGATAAATCACCAATATGAGGGAACAGTTCAAAGATAAATCACCAATATGAGGGAACAGTTCAAAGATAAATTATCAATATGAGGGAACAGTTCAAAGATAAATCATCAATATGAGGGAACAGTTCAAAGATAAATCACCAATATGTGGGAACAGTTCAAAGATAAATCACCAATATGAGGGAACAGTTCAAAGATAAATCACCAATATGAGGGAAAAGTTCAAAGATAAATCACCAATATGAGGGAACAGTTCAAAGATTAATCACCAATATGAGGGAACAGTTCAAAGATAAATTATCAATATGAGGGAACAGTTCAAAGATAAATCATCAATATGAGGGAACAGTTCAAAGATAAATCACCAATATGATGGAACAGTTCAAAGATAAATCATCAATATGAGGGAACAGTTCAAAGATAAATCATCAATATGAGGGAACAGTTCAAAGATAAAAAACAGTTCAAAGATAAATCACAAATATGAGAGAACAGTTCAAAGATAAATCACCAATATTAGGGAACATTACAAACAACACCAATATGATTGAACAATTCAATATGAAATGCCAATACGTGGGAACAGTTCAAAAATAAAATACAAATACGACAGATAATGTTTTTCTGTTATATGAATTAGAAGAAAATACTATTCTGACGAACTTATATTTCACTTTGATCAGGCTGCATATTAAGATACATTACCTGTTTCACGTGAAGACATTTAATTCTTCCGTTTTTTTGTTGGGTTTTCTATGTAAGATAAGTCATAAAGACAGCTGCGCGTGGCCTTGTCTTACATGGCATTGTCAGCCAATCAAATCGGCCGAGTATAATCAATAATCAATTCTACGACTACGACTGCTGTAGTAATATAAATTGTCGTCTTAGTAGATCTAAAAAAGCTTCAAATATCAATTTTACCTGAATTTTAACTGATTTCCCCTAATAGATTTAATGCGGTTTTAAATAAGTGTGTATTTACTGCATTGCACGTGGCGTTGTAATATTTTGTGTAGTAAACATGACATTGACATGCGAATGAATGAATAAAATCGACATGCTTTGTTTTTAAGCTGAAACGGAAGAAACAGGTACTTGCAGTCGTCCTTATTGAAGATCTGAGATTTCTTCCACTTAAGAGAAAAATTCAGCGTCTTTCCACTCGTTCCGCTACGCTCCACTCGTGAAAAAACGGAATTCCTCACACTCGTGGAAGAAATCCCAGATCTTCAATAGGGACTCGTGTAAGAACCTATTATTCTTTAGAGTATACGGATCCAACAATGTCATATAAACGCAGAACTACAAAATCAGAAATGATACTGACTAAAGGAACTATTTGGAAACGATAGAATACCAGCACAATAAAAGGATGAAATAAAAAACAGAAATATAAAAGTTGCGACAATATAAAATTACATATTATATATATTAGAGCGTCTGTTTCAAAGTGAATACTAGAGAACACAATGTTTTGTGTCGTTATATATTGCAGTGTCTGTTTCAAGGTGAATACTAGAGAACACAATGTTTTGTGTCGTTATATATTGCAGTGTCTGTTTCAAGGTGAATACTAGAGAACACAATGTTTTGTGTCGTTCTTCGTCCCTGTGGAATTTGCACAAGACAAATAATTGTTGTTTGTTCGTGAACAGTTTTCACCACTATTTACTGTTTACACAACTACCATACACTTTGCTGATCAATAAGCAGAACAAACTAATCGTGTTTTGAATTTCAACCGGGAACCAGTTTCCAGACGACAGCTCTCTAATAGAATTATCTTATCGGAATAGAACTTCAGTTTACATTAGATAAATGGTAGACATGATTTCAATAAAAAGATTTAAATGTGGCGTAAACAAATTCGGTGATAAAGGAATTAACCTTATCAGAAACTAACGAATTATTAGTCTGGTACTCGTTACCCCTCGGATTCATTTGTTGTTAGAGGGGTCAGGTAACAGCTGAATCCATGTTATTAATGGCGGTCTCCTTAGGCGACCAAAAAACTCCATCTCGACAAAGGTAAAGATGCATAGTATCGATTGATGGTGTGCCTTAACTTGGAAATTGCCAGCATTCAAACCAGACACATTTGTTTTCATTCTTAAGATATATCAAAAGGAGGAGACAATCCGTGACAATATTCTTTTGGTCACATTACGAAAAAGGGGAAAAGGGGATCGAGTCACGACATATCATTTTCAGCGCTTTTAAATTTCTCCAAAATAAATAATGTCTGAACCCGAGAACTTTTAGTACATATAAACCTTTCCTCTTGGTTACATCGAGTACAAGACTAATGAAACATGGACAATTGTATACTTCTGTACACTAAAATATTTGAATTCACGTAAAGTCATTGGTCAATAATTGTCAGTTTATAGCATTATCAACCAATTATTTTATTTGTTATTGTAGTCTACGAAAGTTCAAATTATTCTAAATTTGATGAAAAAAATAAATAAATAGCGAATTACATTCTAGATGAACAATTTGTAGGAAATCGATGATGAAATTAAAAGAAACAAACAATAAAACAACAACAACTAGGGATTCGATTATTCCAATTACACCCACCTAAACCCCAATAATAAAAAAAAATAGTAGTCTTTAATCCCATTTAAGGAATAAAAACAGAAAAATAAAATGAGATTGAAACGTGTCCGAAACAATAAACTTTTCTAGAAAAAGCAACGATCTACAACAGTATTACCTCGGCTGTAAATATTCAGTTGATGGTCTAGAAGGTATATAGTCAGTGGACGGTGTAATAGTCCTCTCAACAATAGGTATGTTAGATAAACTTTCAATAATTTTAAAACTGGACGGTCGAGAAAGCGGCTTATGTTGTTTTTCTTGTTCATTTTCCTTACTTTCATTGTTGAATTTATAACTTGACGGTCTTGAACCAATTGAAGTTGTGCTTTTATAACTTGATGGTCTGGTATTTGATGGTACCGTATAGCTTGACGGACGAGATTTAGCATTGTTAATATTGAAACGCACACTGAATGAACTGGAAGCCATTATTCCCCAGCGTATCCTCCCTAATCAAAGAAGTACTAATGTATATATTCCCAACTAAAACACTTAATTTCCTGTTAAAAGGTGTTCAATAGTTTTATGTGTAAACAGCGTTTTTCATTTTAGTAAATCCAATTTATTGATCAAATATATATATGTTGTACTTCTAGCAGATTTCATTTGTATAGAAATTCGTTCAGTTGCAAATACAACATAAATTTATTAACAATCGGCAGGAGAGGGTGTGTATGAATATACATTTTCTCTCTCATTTGTTAAATTCCGTTACTTGTAAACTTGACATAAGCAAACTTTTACATATATATTAATAAGGCATCAAAACAAAATTATTCTTTTTTTTTCCATACTATTAAAAAAAAGTTTTATAGAAAAAAAATTACTTTTATGAAATATCAAGGATATTTTTTCCCTTAGATCCTCATATATTATTTGAATGGGATAATTTATTTAACAACAATCCTTTGTGTCCGTTATTTGCTAAACAATTGGTGTCGTGAAAACTAAAATATGAAAACTCATTTATGAAAATGAACCCACATTACAATAGAAAAATGTCAAGGCGGTATCTCTCAATTTCAAAAGAAAATCCGTTTATCACATATTTATGCGTGAATCAGGTACGTACTATTTTCTTCTAAATCTCTTTAAGGTAAAACATTTACTTCTTTGATGAACTAACTTTCAAACAATATTTTTTTGATGAAATATTTAAAACTGTCTATATATATCATTGTGTTTACATTGTTTTAGAATCTTTACCTCCCAAATCGATATTAAATTTCAAAATTTAAAACAAAATAAAGCTTGAATGGTGTGGAAAATATGTTGAATTCAAAATTAAAGTTTGTGATGTTGTAGGTTAAAGAGGGCTTGCTAAGATCATGAAACTACATTTGTATATACATAAAAACTTTCAAAAAAGGAATCCAGAAACATTTTTTATTAAAAAAAAAAGGGCCACCAGCAAAATATCCAACAACCAAGCACCAACAAATATAATCACTACTAACTAACTCAGAAGTTTCTACTTTATAAAGAAGATGGTGATAAAAAATTTGATCTTTTCAGATTTTATAGATTATTAAGAAATGATATGGGTATAGATGAAATGTAAGACTATCCTACATTATACTTTTTCTCAGACACAAATTTAAGTAAAGGAACAACGCTTTTATTGCTGTTGTTTTATATTTCAAAGTCAACAGTAGAGTCTTCAATAAGGAACATAACTCATACCCTGAAATGAGTGTGAAACGGCTCCAGACCTGTACTTTAATGGTACACTTTACATCTGTTTATAAACGCTAAAATTGAGAATTTACTGGTTTATCCAATGATTGTATTGAAATTATTCTTCATTAACTGCTTGTCCTTCCGGAGCACCTGAGTTCACCCCGGTTTTTAGTGGGGTTCGTGTTGCTCGATCTTTAGTTTTATGTGTATATTTTGTTGTTGTTTGTCCATTTTTCTTTTTTTCTTTTGGCCATTGTTTTGTCTGTTGTTCTTCGATATACGGATTCTGATTACCCCTTTGCTATCTTCAAACTTTTCTTAATCAACATTAAGTCAATCAGAGAATTTCAAATCATTGATCGACCCCTTTTTCATATTAAATATACGTTGTATGTACATATAGTTCTAAATGTTTCTCATTTTGGAGACATGTACGTATTGTCCAGTCTAGAACGATTTACATGACAAAGCTATTATCATATGTAATCCGAAAGGATTTCACCGTCTGAATATGCTAATGTTTCAACGAACATGCCCCCACTCCTGTTCCTTTTTTATTTTTTATTTTTTATTTTTCGTTTTTCTTTTTTTTTTCCTTTTTTTTTTAATTGCCTTTTCTAGCTCATCTTATTAATTACATTCAGTTATGGTTGGATGATTGTCCCACTATGGTATTTTGTTTATCCGCATGGTTGCCTACCTGGCAGGCAGGTACGACAAGGTAGCAAACTCAGAGGTTGTGGGTGTGGGGCTAGAAATGAAACCTAATTTCTACTGGCGTTTTTTTTTCAATCTGCCGACAGATATCACATGGGACCCCTCCCCCCCCCCATTTTTAAATAATTTTTTAACAAGAATCTCTCTTTTGAAAAATCCAGAATCCGCACCTCCGACCCCTCCTACAATGGAATAGGATCGCTAATAGGGTATGAACTGACGATCCGTGCTAAGAGAACAATGTTAAGAGCCGTTGTAGCATCCGTTAACAAGTACAGATAAGATAAGATGAAATATTTTATTTACCAATCATGGTCCCATTATGGGCAGAGTCATTACAACACATTGAATGATTAACATACATAATAATGCACATGACAGACAACAACATGAACAATAAAGTCAAATAGCAGTTAATGCTAAAGAAATGCTACATTTATAAAATAATAGTCAACAGTGACCTGGAAAATAGTCCTAGATATACATGTATAATTATTATATTACTATACATGTACATTATGTATGCACATCAATGACTGTGGTATTCGAGGAACATTATTGTGGTATATTAAATAATAATAATAATAATAATAAGTTCCCACAAGATGGCTCGAGTTCAGATTTAGCATAATTAGCATAATAATGATAAAAGTACCAGTACAACAGGTGACTGATGCACATGTGCAACATTGAGTCGCGCATATGCAAAGGTCACCAAGGGACAGTGCTTATATGAGCTGTAACAGCTTTCTTATTCAAGTTATCGTTAAGGGTATAGGGAAGATACCAATCATACAATTTGACATATCTCTTATTCATACAATTCTTTACAAGTGACAATCTAGATATTATGGCTATATGCACACCACAGACGGATAAAACAACATCAGGAATTTAAAAAATATAATAAAATATGCAACAAAATGTAAACCAGCGAAATAAACGGAAGTGACGCTAAGTTTATCTTAAAGGTCGTCGTGTCATACTGAAGTACAATAGAAAATCTAAGATCAAATGTGGCACGGATTCAAACCTTAATTTGATAAGACTGCACGATGTCTATGATATTGTGCATCAAAACTATATTGTATGTATCCTTCTCTGCTCTTTTGGGGTTCAAACCTTAATTTGATAAGACTGCACGATGTCTATGATATTGTGCATCAAAACTATATTGTGTGTATCCTTCTCTGCTCTTTTAACTATATAGAGCTTGAGATTAAACAATAAAATATATTTTTTAAGTGAAATATTATAAACTTACCGACGTTTCTTTGATTTTTTCTCAACAAATAATATTTTAGATCCTTTAGTGAAAGTCAGACTTTTGCTCATATCGTAATAACATAAATTATTTTCATCAAAGGAAAACAGAAATCTAAAAAAAACTCCCAAGAATTAAAATAAACTGTGTGAAATTTTGTTATATACAGATGATACATACCCGTTACAAAGTTTATAAAGCTTAATACATTTATTGATATTCCTATCAGGAACTATAAAAGTAAGGTTTTATACCTATTGACTTGGCAATTTCCATTATTTGCAGTAGCTTTTTCAGATAAGAGAATGGGTATTGACAGAGACGCTGTAAATACAGAATCTAATTGAAAGAATTCAATTGGAACGCAAATACTATGATGGCCTTTAACACCTTTATGCTTTTAAACTAATCAATTTTTGACGTGTTTTATTGACGTGCGAAGAGAAAATATGTAAAGACGTGTTTTGTACTAAAATTTCCAATATTTCATTATATAATATTGTGTATAAAGGGATTATCTTTCTTTTGACAGATAGTGTAAAATTATTACAACCTAATCCCATAAACATATATCAGATTTAGACCTAGTCTGGTACTCGTGACCCCTCGGGGTTGTTTTGTTGTTAGAGAAAACAACAAAAATCCGAGGGGTCACGAATATCAGACATATTTTTAAGTATATCAGACTTATTTTTAAGTATTACCTAAACTGTTATCTATTTTTATTTTATATTGTGATATGTACATAATTATATTTTAGATGCACTGCAGGTGCCCCCGATGTAAAGGGGTAGTTATTCTAAATAAACATATATATATTTATTTAGACCAATAATTTTCATCTTTGTTGAGGAGGGGAGAAATTTCTCAATGTGACTAAATTGTAAAATATTTAAGACAATTCTTTTGTTGTAAACGCCTTCTATTTATCGAAAACATTAAAGATCTGATGATTTGATTTGATTTTTGGTGTTTAACGCCACTTTCAGCAGTATTTCAGCTATATCATGGCGACCAGTTTTAGTGGTGGAGGAAGCCGGAGTACCCGGAGTGAACCACCGACCATGAGCAAGCAACTGGTAAACTTGATCACTCACGGCTGCGAGTCGAGTGCACCCTTTTTTGTAATTTACAAAGTTGGGCGCGAACCCACGCCGTATTGGTGATAGACTTGTATGAGTTGTTAGATCCAACGACCTAACTCATTGAGCCACCCGGGCCCCAATATCTGATGTATGTGTTCATTCTATGAGAAATGTTATTAAACGTTTGAGTGTTGCAATGTTCCCGTTAACGATATAACAGATAATTAAAAGATAAAGTACAATTCGTGAGGGAACGGTACACAAATTATCACAATCCCTCAAGAAACAATAACAATATGAATATGAGGGAACAGTAAAAAAATATCACAATCCGGCCAGAAACAACATTAATATTACGAAATAGTAAAATGATATCACAATTCGAACAGAAAGATATTCACAATCCAGCCAGAAACATCACTAATATTACGAAACAGTAAAAAGATATCACAATCCGACCTGAAAGATATCACAAATCGTAATGTTTACCATTGGTTTGTTCAGTATCTTACCAACTCAGTATAATTGAATTTCTACTTTACCTTTGCTTCATCAGGCCTTATATTTTCAACCGACCAATCAGCGATGTGCCTACCATTTAAAACCGAGTACACACCAAGAGCTGTTGACCAATCAGCGATGTGCCTACCATTTAAAACCGAGTACACACCAAGAGCTGTTGTTCGATTAGTCAGTATATGTAACTGTCTTGCAAATAATTGGAAGATCAAAATATTAATAAAATGTTACCTGAAATGACCAAAAACGGGATGTTGTAAGATGTAAGTTTATCGCCCATGACAACAAAATAGAACACACATCTTTTCTTAATTAGATTGCATAAAACAGTGTGTGGTCTATTTGACCGACAGCGAATCTGTCCAGGTTTTTTGTTTGTTTGTTTATATATGTATATTGCTGTTGGAGATCCAGTTATCAAGAGGGGGATGATTGGGATGCCCCGCCACATTTTTTGTGTCTGTCCCAAGCAAGGTCCTGGATTCCCAGTGTCATGTGTTGTTGTGCCACTTTTTTGTGTTTTCATGTGCTCTACGTAGATGGTCAGGTATACAATGAACACATGGAATCCATAAATCAAACCACATCAAAGAGAAATCAGTTTAATAATCGTACTATTACTCCATAGATACCAACAAAACAAACAATTATCTTGAGGTCAGAGGTCATTGTTCATTTTGATATGTGTTGAATTGTTGACCATCACTGTTTGTTTGGTTTTCTTTTCATAATTAATGATTCGTAGTATTATTAAATAATTTATTTGTGTATACAAGACATTATTTAAACTATGCTGAAGACTTCATTTAATGCCAAATATTAAATAAACACAACTTTCATAATACATGAAAGAAATTACAAAAGCAAAACGGGGGTAATATACCTTCAACATTAGAATAGGAAATAAAGGGCTACATTCAAACAATACTATTATTCAAAGATGAAAATTATATTTTTTCCTAACCAACAAACAGTATTTATTCTCAAAACGTAATGATATTTATTGTGACATTACAATAAATATGTATTTTTATAAGCCAATCAAAATCCTATGGTGGGTTGGCCTTTCTATTTTTTCAGTATCGGGGTCTGAGTGGTCCGGTCGAGTACATAATATCGTCGACTTCTGGTCCCATGCCTAACACTACGGACTTGTGTCCCTACACCACTTCAAGTCTTAAACGTTCTCCAGACATCTACTCATGAACGTGGATTCAGCTTGTTATAACTGCCGGAGCTTTTCTTGATAAAAACCCCTTTCTATATACAACATCAAATTATTCATTGACAATCAAGAGGCCCATGGCGATCAGAGAAATGTCCAACAGAATATTGTAATTGAAGGATTTTTTGTTAAAACATAAGCTTACACAAAATGACAGTGAACTTTTCTTGAATTACTAGTATATTAAATGCAGACCTATTTTCTATATATGTAATAGAATGAAAAAACAAAGAAATACCATACTGTCGGAACAGTTCCCAAATCAAATATTAAAATCGTAGAAAGAGACAAAATTGATACACCTAACAGAAATTACATGACCGCTCACTCTCCTGACTTGGTACTCCTGACACAGAAATTACATCACCGCTCACTCTCCTGACTTGGTACTCCTAACACAAAAATTACATCACCGCTCACTCTCCTGGTTTGGTACTCCTAACACAG
Organism: Gigantidas platifrons; assembly: GCA_002080005.1. Classification (NCBI taxonomy): domain Eukaryota; kingdom Metazoa; phylum Mollusca; class Bivalvia; order Mytilida; family Modiolidae; genus Gigantidas; species Gigantidas platifrons. The sequence continues at coordinate 295,845 of MJUT01056751.1, forward strand.
AAATTACATCACCGCTCACTCTCCTGGCTTGGTACTCCTAACACAGAAATTACATCACCGCTCACTCTCCTGGCTTGGTACTCCTAACACAGAAATTACATCACCGATCACTCTCCTGGCTTGGTACTCCTAACACAGAAATTACATCACCGCTCACTCTCCTGTGTTGGTACTCCTAACACAGAAATTACATCACCGCTCACTCTCCTGTGTTGGTACTCCTAACACAGAAATTACATCACCGCTCACTCTCCTGGCTTGGTACTCCTAACACAGGAATTACATCACCGCTCACTCTCCTGGCTTGGTATAACCACATGTTTACAAGTCCATTTGATTAAAGAGGGATAACTCTATCTTTTTATAAAAACTAACTCGAGTGATATATCTATTGTACTTCACTTTCTGTGAAATCACTGTAACGATTTTGCCCCTTTATGATATTCTGTTGCTAATGAAAAATCTAATCTTTTTATACAAAATATCTGATTATCAATAACAATGAGAACTGTATAGAATACAATCCTAATCTATGTCACAAAGTACACCCCTCAGCAAAAGTATTGCAATATCTTCTTAAACCTAAGAACAGTTTAAAGATACCAAAGAGGTTACCAGATGCCGTAAGTCAAAAAAGGAACAGATATTGCAATGGTAAAACAAGTAACGACAAATCTCATACAGAAAATTAGATTTTGAGCAATATACGACTACCTATGAATAACGAGCATGAATTAATGTGCTCCGGCAATATACGACTACCTATGAATAACGAGCGTGAATTAATGTGCTCCGGCAATATACGACTACCTATGAATAACGAGCGTGAATTAATGTGCTCCGCCAATATACGACTACCTATGAATAACGAGCGTGAATTAATGTGCTCCGGCAATATACGACTACCTATGAATAACGAGCGTGAATTAATGTGCTCCGGCAATATACGACTACCTATGAATAACGAGCGTGAATTAATGTGCTCCGGCATGTCATGCAGTTCCTGCTTCATGGGTGTATTCCGTCGTGTTTCTCTTGTTAGCAATGTGGTGATAGGTTATGAAGGAGGAAAGATGAACGGTATTGAACACTATGGCCCCTTGGCTCAGTAGCTTCCTTGTCAGCAACAACCCTCTATCAAGTGGAATCTTTTGATCATAAGTTTGTACCTTTTAAAAGCGATCATTAAAATTGAGAAAAGGTCCATGCTGGTCAAAGATCCATCTATATTAGTATATAATTTACATATTGTCCTTTCGTGTCTTGCTTTGGTGAACGTGTTCTTATTCATAAGTTTGACTATAGCTTAAGTGTAATTTCCCAATAACGTTATCGTTATTGCAGTATTAATGATAACAATATGATGCACCCTTTCAGAAAATAAATGTTAGAGAAAACCGAAGGAGTAATAAAGAAGGGACAATCCAGAGACCAGTAGACATTAAACACAGAACGAAAGAAAAACAAATCCAATACAATATCTACACAGAAAATTAAATACGGACCCTACCAAAAAGCTGGGCTGAGTCCATGTTGTCGCCAATGGTAAGCACTCCCTGTTTCTTATAAGACACAAGCCGTCGTGTTCTTCATAGTCAAGTTAAAAGAAACTAATGTTTCCTCGGAAATTTGCGCTTGACGTACATCAAAATTTTAATCATTTTCACAGACACAAGTTTCAAAATTAGAATATAAAGCGCTAGTGCTGTTGGGGATTTTCTTTTTAGGTTGCCCCAAGCTTTAAAAATAAGATAGGACAGTTTTACTCACCAACATAGCACCTTAAAAACGTAACATCAGTTTTACTAACCTTGATTCAGCGGACGGGTTTGTCATACGACTAGCCAAGCGACTCGCAGGCGTGTTAGGTTTCCCACTGGTTCCAGACGGTAATTTTCTTGTTGAAATGTAAACCCCTATGGGTTGTTTGGTGTGTGAAGACCATGTAACGTTGCTAGCTTGGTCGTCTAACCTCGAATACGTTCGAGGTGTATATTGTATAGGCCTTTGACTGGATGCCCAGTCTGGAGCGTTAGAAGAATTTATAAGCTGTGATGATTTCCGAAGAATTGGAACTGGGGTCATCCTTGTCTTCTCTGCCAGGGATGTTTCTCGTCTGGGTGTTTTTACCTTCGGGTCGCCATCAGGCTCTACTAATTCGGTATCAGATAGTCCGTCACAGTCCCCTACGTCGTCATATATTCCCAGATCTGCCTCTAGTGTGGGGATATTCACGATATGTGTTCTATTTAACAATCTGTCACTGTTTACTGATTTCCCTGGTTTTAATATATCATCAGTATCTGACATTTTTCTATTAGGCTTATTATCCATCCTGGCTTTTATTTTCTATCAATTCTGGTCCGGTTTTGTATTAATTCTTCCACGTAATGTTGAACTGTCGTGATGGTGATTGTTCAGACTATCTTATTTAATATCAACACATCCATATACTAGTAATTTATTTACACACTTTGGTACTGAAAACACAACGAAATTAAAGTAATAATGTTCCATAAAACACAGATTTAGACATGAATACCAGATATTTTGCTTTTTGTTCCTTTTTTCCTTTCTTCTTTATTTTTAACACGTGTTTAAGCTATTCATGTTTAAATGGTCTAGTAGTCACTGCAGTAATACTTGTTTCTGGCATTTTGACGAAATACTAAAATAAAAATAGATGTATTATATTATATCCTATGTTGACTATCCAGTTAAAACAATAACAATTGACTAACATGATATTTTCATGGCATACATTTTCAAAAGCATATTTTTCAAACATGATTAGTGTGTACTAATTGATATAGATGGTCACTTTCAGTAATAGGTCATTTGCATATCTTCGACTTGATTCTAAAATTATACACTTCAGTAGCCCTTTTCGCAAAAACATTAAGACTTGAGGTGGGTAACGAGACTCGAACCCACGTTAGTCACGGTGGTGTTAGGATATATTAAAATTATATCCAAAAACCGTCAAACTTAAATACTTATAACCGGATTTTTTTTCTCGAGTTGCTGGTTTGTACATGATTGATTGATTGATTGCTTGCTTGCTTGCTTGCTTGCTTGCTTGCTTGCTTGCTTGCTTGCTTGCTTGCTTGCTTGATTGATTGATTGATTGATTGATTGATTGATTGATTGATTGATTGATTGATTGATTGATTGATTGATTGATTGATTGATTGATTGGTGTCCAGGGGTAGATATTGTATACATATTCAGGGCGATAACCAGTTCAACATTACATAAATGTTATACAGAAATGAGAGAGGAGTTAGGATAACTGCAACAACGTCTGTTGACTGTTACTATCATCAACAATCTATTCAAAATAAATAACAACAAACAAATAATGGAAATGTGTTGTAATAAAAATGTTTGTTTGTTTATTTGATGGTGTTTAACGCCACTTTCAACAATATTTCGTAGATATCAGTTAAATATCGTGGTGGTCAGTTTTATTGGTGGAGGAGATCAGAGTACCCAGAGACCTGCCGCAAGTCACTGACAAACTTTATCATATAATGTTATATTGACAATCCTCGTCTGAGCGGGATTCGAACTAACAATGTTAGTGGTGATAGGCACTGATTGCATAGGTAGTTATAAATCCAACTACCATACAATCACGACCACGACGACCCCTCTATTGTAATATGTATAGCAATGTAACATACATCAGTTACTATAAAACTAGTCATCCCTCGAAAGACCTTTAGTCATAATCTAGATTTAGTCAACCATGACCACATCTCTATGAGAAGCAAACTCAAACTCCAAGGTTCTGACTGGACTATTTTGAAATACGAATAGGAAAATCGTTCCAGAAAAGTTTTGTGTCTGCAAGTACAGTAATGATTAATCCATAATAGGAAGTCGACCAGCAAAATCCAAATGATAATGATAGCTTGACTTGATGGACTAATGATGACTCCAAAAATACAAAATATAGTTCATCTCTGAGTTGTTGCCTCTTAATATGATATTGGAAGATGTTTAAAACGGAATACAATTGAACTCACATTAATGTATTAATTAAAAATATTAGTAACTAGAAGTATAACGTACATTATTTTACTTACGTAATTCTCATATTCCCCAATAACATTACATTGATAGAATTATATTATATATTTTATCTATATGCTTAAACCGTTATTATTAACATAACTATCATAACAATACCTCTGGTAACGAGATCCCGTACTTGTCCCCCCTACAGTAAAATCTATATTTATTTTAAAGATTTAAAGTTTTAACCAATTTTCAAATATTTAAGCAAGATATTAATTTTGGTCTACTAACACTTTTGAAGTGTTTTGAAAGACTAGTTCAAATAACGTTTGATTTTAATGGTATATTGTTAAATCTTCATTTAATCAATGAGCAAACTTGACGTCTTTTTTTTTAAATAATTGTTCAAATAACAAATGATTTAATATCAAACCTTGTGATATCCACACGTAAAAATTTAATCGATTAATCCTTTTAATGAATTAGTGATCGTTGAACCAAAGTCATCAATTTTAAATTTTAAACATGATATTTTATGAGCGTTTATCTAGGTGACACATCTTAAAATTTAAACTAAATTGTGAATGACTTAAATGTGTTGATTTACAGGTCAATTTGAATAATAAGTTATATAATGTATGATATAGAGAGTAGAGGCTTAGAGAGCGATGTTAGACTTTTATCAACGGACTTGATTATGATCAACACGGCGGGTGTCTTACAGGAACTGCTGACTCTTCGCGAGTACATAGCCTCACCCTCGGGAATTAGTGGGTGTCTTACAGGAACTGCTGACTCTTCGCGAGTACATAGCCTCACCCTCGGGAATTAGTGGGTGTCTTACAGGAACTGCTGACTCTTCGCGAGTACATAGCCTCACCCTCGGGAATTAGTGGGTGTCACGTGTTGTCTTTTTAGTTCGCAGTATTGAGTTGTTTGTTTTGTTTGTGTGTCTTCTTTCTGGTGAAGGTTCCCACCTTTCAAACCACAGAGTTGCTCTGGGTGTCTTCGTTCTGGTGAAGGTTCCCACCTTTCAAACCACATAGTTGCTCTGGGTGTCTTCGTTCTGGTGAAGGTTCCCACCGCTCAAACCACAGAGTTGCTCTGGGTGGTACATAGAGAAAACCTTCTTGATGGGGTTTGTAAGGTTATAGTCTGGTAATACTAACCGTAGACAATAGTGGGTTATGTGTGTTTTTGGAGAGTGCCGCGATCCCTACACGTTAAATACCTCTTTTGTAGATTCCAAAAAGGAGTCGATGTATTGTAGCCACTAAAAAGACAATTGTTTTCGTCCTTATCCACCTCTCCATATTTTTTTCAGTGGTAGTCAAACGTTGTTGATCCAGTTGACCCATCCCTTTCCTAATATCTATATTATTGTTGATCCAGTTGACCCATCCCTTTCCTAATGTCTAATTTTCATCTTGAATATAGCTGAAATACTCCTCGCTGAACGGTAAGTAATAATAAATCAATCAACCTTCGTTCTATGTCTTCTTCCCATTATCTCTAGAGTGTTCATTCTTGATTGCCCTTTTGGTTTTCTCTGGAGTGTTCATTCTTAATTGCCCCTTTGGTTTTCTCTAGAGTGTTCATTCTGGATTGCCCCTTTGGTTTTCTCTAGAGTGTTCATTCTTGGTTGCCCCTTTGGTTTTCTCTGGAGTGTTCATTCTTGATTGCCCCTTTGGTTTTCTCTAGAGTGTTCATTCTTGGTTGCCCCTTTGGTTTTCTCTAGAGTGTTCATTCTTGGTTGCCCCTTTGGTTTTCTCTGGAGTGTTCATTCTTGATTTCCCCTTTGGTTTTCTCTAGAGTGTTCATTCTTGGTTGCCCCTTTGGTTTTTTCTGGAGTGTTCATTCTTGATTGCCCCTTTGGTTTTCTCTAGAGTGTTCATTCTTGATTGCCCCTTTGGTTTTCTCTAGAGTGTTCATTCTTGATTGCCCCTTTGGTTTTCTCTGTAGTGTTCATTCTTGATTGCCCTTTTGGTTTTCTCTGGAGTGTTCATTCTTGATTGCCCCTTTCGTTTTCTGTGGAGTGTTCATTCTTGATTGCCCCTTTGGTTTTCTCTGGAGTGTTCATTCTTAATTGCCCCTTTGGTTTTCTCTGGAGTGTTCATTCTTGATTGCCCCTTTGGTTTTCTCTGGAGTGTTCATTCTTGATTTCCCCTTTGGTTTTCTCTGGAGTGTTCATTCTTGATTGCCCCTTTGGTTTTCTCTGGAGTGTTCATTCTTGATTGCCCCTTTGGCTTTCTCTAACATTTATTTAAAAAATAGTTCAGCTTGCTATATCGTAGAGGTAAGTTTTATCGATAGATCTGGAGAAGACCAGCAATATGAGTTCAAACAACTTAAGTAGCGGACATACACACATTAAGTTTTATGGTGAACAACTTCGCAACGGTCAGGAATCGAACTGATTACATAGGTAGATGTAAATCCAGTTAATATCTCTGGGTAAAAGGACCCACCATGTTTTATCACTTGTAGTTTCAGACATTCCTACCGTAGGTGAAAGACATTTGAAAATGTCCTGGACTTCTAGGTATTGTGTTGGTTTCGTATTTAAAAACGTGAAATACTACATGTCACATTTACAACAATACACAAAAATAATTACAATGTCTACCTTACAAACTTATTTTAGTGATTTTTTTTATCAAAATGGAAGCGTACACGAACCCAATAAACGTCTGATCTTTACAATTCTAATTTGGATTTTTCTTTTTTAGACCCAGGGATATGCAAGAATACATTTTAATGTTCAGTATTGCATTAGAATTGATATAACTGTATTGTATTTTAAGCTTTGCGGACGTAAATCTTGGTTTTACAGTCGTAAAGATCCGTTTACCTAGCTCCACTGCGCATCGCTAGGTATACTCAATTTGAGACCGAAAAACCGACTATTTACGTCCGCAAAGCTTAACATACAATATAGTTATCTCTAATTATAATGCAATTTGTTTGTATCGTCGGATTTGATTGGTTAACTAGTCTACGTAAAATTCTACTAGTCGTAACTAAGGGGTTCAGCTGAAATATTGTTGAAAGTGGGGTTAAACACCATAAACCAAACCAAACTAATCAACAAAGCAAACAACCACCTCTCACCTCAAACAATTGAGCACAAAAATGACCATGGTATATGTCGATCGTTGGAAATCCATGTCCTGGGTTTTGGACAGGCATAAAATGTGGCTGTGTTAAACCCTTCCTTCTTGATAATTGTATCTCTAACGGCAAGGCAGATAGAAACAAACGATAAAAACTGTAGAGATTCGCTGGAACACTCAAACAGGCAACTCACTATCACAACAATAAGACACAACATAAACATGGACAGTACAATAGCAGGATCATTGAATGTTGTTGATGTCTTCTTCTCGCTATCAATTGTGGCTTAGGGTTAGGGTTATGGTGTTTAACGCCACTTTCAACAATATTTCAGCTATATCGTGATGGTCAGTTTTATTGGTGGGGAACACCGGAATACCCGGAAAAAAACATCGTTGTGAATTGAATCGAATACTGAAATGACTTGATGTAAAACTACAACCGACCAATCAATCAAGCAGATTTATCAGCAACAATGTTAACATTTTTCACGTTATTCTATAAATAAAAGAGTCAGTGCAACAAAAAAAGCAATTAAACGTCAATTTTGCATTGTAAAATAAAATACAGGAAACCCATTCATCGTTAATCAATAAACAATTGTTTTAAACTGCTTACGTAATATAGCAATCGTAATTACACACAAGATTTTTTAAATTGCCATAATTAATGTAATAAAACTGACATGTTAACACTAAGATTTGTCTGAGTAATAGTGTGCCGTAGACTTGTCGTAATCTATAGGACTGACGTAGGACCATGTATAGTAGGGGTGGATAGTTCAAATTTGGAGTTGAATAAGCCCAATAAGTGGTTTTTGCAAAATCATATCAAGATACATTATGTACAAGTATAATATCTGTGATTACAAAAATCTATGATATTTTGTAGGGTTACTTAGCCTTTAGAAAACATTACTTGCATAGTAGGAATTTTGAATGGCAATCAATTGATAACCTGATAAATTGCCATACCTGTTCACCTTGACGTCTACAAAGCGTTTGTCTCATTGAACAAAAGGTTAAGAAGACATTCAAGCTTTATTCTGATAATAATGTGCAATATGAAATATATTGAAATTTTAATTATCAGATGTAAATTTCAAAAGAACGCTGAAATATTTAAAATCCGATGTATACAATCAATTTTCCACACCTACAAATTTAATATTTTAAATAATCTGGTTTTAAATTATATATTACTTCATTTTCAGAAATTTAATATTGAGATGATATTGACTGGTGAATTCAAATCCTACTTTAATTATTGGGTAAATATTTGAAAAGTAAGCGATGTCAAGATTTATTTCACTTTGGCACGATCGATGTACTTTAACAATACATGATATAAATACTGATAACACAAGATCTTTATAATTTAACAGAAAATAACTGACAATTATTAAAAATATTGTATGTACAATTGTCAACACAAAATAATCATTTTGTCAGTAAATTAAATATGGAAAAACACGACAAAAAAAAACATAAATAACATTCCAGGGTTAGGGTTATGGTGTTTAACGCCACTTTTAACAATATTTCAGTTATATCGCGGTGGTCATTTTTACTGCATGGTGGAGGAAACCGGGATACAAGAAAAAACCACCGACCTGTCGAAGTCACTGACAAAATGTTATCACATAATGTTGTATCAACTACATCTCGCCTGAGCGGGATTCGAACTCACAACTTCAGTGGTGACAGGCACCGATTGCATAGGTAGTTCTAAATCCAACTACCATACGAGCATGACCACGGCGGCCCCTATTACATACAATATCATTTCAGAATACGGGCGTTAACTATGAAGACGAGAAATTAAATTTATTTAACCTTATGCACATATTGTACAGTCAATGGCTAGGAGAGCTGAGATAAATAGCCATACCAGCAACAATGGCATCACTTCAAAAGAGGGCAGGTCTGGGTACAGTCAATGGCTAGGAGAGCTGAGATAAACAGCCATACCAACAACAATGGCATCACTTCAAAAGAGGGCAGGTCTGGGTCCATATGTAGGGATGCTCGTTTACATGTTAGAATATGTTGTGAATAAAATAACAAAAACAATAAATATCTCACTCTCAAAACAGTACGAAAATCCAATCGAAAAATCGTAGAAATATGGGAAATCAATACACGTAGCACACATATACATGACCGCTCACTCTCCTGGCTTGGTACAGGCACTTCAGCAAAGAGTGGTGGGGTTAAACTATTTTTATGGACCAAAACCTCCCCTCTTAATGAAATGGAATTAAACAAATATTTCATTAATCTTTTGATATATATCTACGTTACAAACGAGTTTAAACTCGAAACCTATTGAGGGAAAGGTATACAATGAGTGAACAATTAATTACATGTATATGTATACCTATTAAGGAAGTAACATGGTATAGTTCGTAATAATTTTGTTTTTATTTGGATATCAAGGTCAAAACAGTATACCATAAAAATGTCATCAAATTATCATAAAGAAACGTATATAATATTTTTAAAAAAATAATTGGAATTGAAATTGACGAAAATATTTAATTTAATCTTTGTAAAGAAGTTTGAATAGTTCGTTTATAAAGGGGTATATCTGAGCACATCATTAATTTCATTTTAAATATACAAAAAACATATTTATGTGCGAGATGCATGAACGCCAAGTGTTTGTACCCAATTAGACAGTCAAACAGGCATCCAAAATCACAAAAGCGACTCTGTGGTGTACAGGTTGACATGCTAGCATCGAGGGTTGGGAGTTAAAGTTTCGATTTTCAGTAGGATCAAACCAAAGAAAATAACATTGGTATTAGCCGTTTCTCTACTTGGCACGCAGAATTAAGGAATAAACGCAAAGACAGTTGGGCTAGGAATCAAAGTAATGTCCGCGTGAATTGACTTGTCTAGTTGCTGACTGCTGCTTCAGTGAAGTGTCACCTTAATAACTCAGCTCATTGTGTTGGCCTAGTACAAAGCAGATATCATTGTAATCTCAACAATGAACTTGTTCTCGTCATGTCATAGTTAATATAGTGGTTACTAGGCGTTTAGCAACAACCAACTATTTACTCCCATTGAAAATTCTACACTGAAACAATATGTTAAATTACATAATGAAGATTCAAGATTAGTAAGAAAAGATATGGATGTAGATAAACATGAGAGACTAACCAACATTACACTTAGACACAAATTAAAGTAAAGAGAAAGCTTGTAGTAAGAAAAGATATGGATGTAGATAAACATGAGAGACTAACCAACATTACACTTAGACACAAATTCATGTAAAAGAAACATCGATTGTATTGCTGTTTTGCATTTTACAGTCACAGTCGGTTCTTCAACAATGAGAGAAAAAAAACTCTTTCCCTAATATGAGAGTTAAATGGCCCCTAACCTGCAATGAGCGGTCCCCTTTACTTGTACCGATTAACGCTATATCTGAGCATCTTCCCCCGTTTTTGCTGTTATTCTTTGTATATTATTTAATAAAGTACGATATCGTTCTAAACAATTCTAAAAATATTCTATTTATGTAGCCTAACAACATCAATCTGAACGTAGTCTATGAAATAAAAATTTCTAACGGAATTAACTGAAAACGAGGTCAACATAATTAAATTGGAACATAAATTGTGAGAACTATTTTAAGAAAGTTTATAATCTGAGAGTACTAGATGAAGGTTATTCCAGAAATGCCTCGTTCGTATTGATTTAGATTTCTGCGTTGTTATGTTCAAAGATAAAGTCCTCTAACACGAAGCATCAATGTATTTATATAACCATTTGTTTACATGGTGTATATTGTGTACTAGGAATTACTGGTAGATCTATCTTTTGAATCAAAATTGTGAGTTTGGCTGTCGCTAGTGTCAAGGTGTACTTGATACAACTTGATGAGTGGCACCAGTGACCATGTGTTCTCCATACAACTTCATAATGTGACAAAGTTTTATCAGTGGCTTGTGGTAGGTCTGTGGTTTTCTTCTGGTACTTCGGTTTCCTCCACTAAGGGAACGACCATTTAACTTGAAGGGGGGGTTTATGGTTTTTTCCTAAAAAAATATTCCGATTCCCAATGTTGCTGAAAAAAATATTCTGATTTTGGTGGAGGAAAAAAAAATAATCTGATTCAGAGTTATTGACATATAACCTAATGTTCAATTCTGGAAAAAATTTCGCGCTTATCGCGACATAAAAAAATAAATATTCTAACTGTCGTGTTGTCCGAAAAAAAAATTACTGAACGAAAAAAAAAACCATAACCCCCCCTGCAAGTTAAATGGTCGGTCCCTAATGACTGACACGATAAATATGAAACATTGTTGAACGTTGTGTGAAACGCAATAAATGTTTTACCCGTGTGTCGATCACATTCAAATTAAAATATCTACATTAATCTATTCGGCGTAGAAATAACTATTTTGAAACAGCTATGTCAGAAGAAACCGTTTATAGGTAGTGTCGAAAGATACGGAGCATGGGATCTCTCTGATGACAACGTGCAGGGAAATTGTTGCAAGATGCCGAGCACATATACTCACGGAAGATGTCATGCACGAGTACTGTTGTCCACTGATACAGGATTCGGGTTATGGTGTTTAACGCCACTTTCAACAATATTTCAGTTACATCGTGATGGTCCCGCCGATACAAGTTGTTGGAGCATATTATATCACTTATCATCGACTTGAAAAAGTATGTTGTACTTTTAATGAAGCGTGAAATGACAAACTAGTGCACTTTGGGTATAATAAATATATTCCTATTAAAGAATATTATATTAAAATAAAAAATATAACAACTTTTTATCGTTATATTTATTATCTAAGAATCTATACAACACATGCTATCCGGGAGAGTTGTACGATGCATTATAGGTAATAATGTGTATGCATATGAAAAAACATAGCAATGCATTTTATTGAAATGTTACATATTTAATACGGGTTACGGGTTTTAAATGGTATTTAAAGTCACTTTCAACAATATTTTACTGATATTGTGAAAGTCACTTTCAACAATATTTTACTGATATTGTGACCGTCAATTTTATTGGCGTAAGAAACAGGAATAAACCCGACAACTTACCTGAAATCACAGAAAAACTTCATCACAAGATGTTGTATTGTATTATGTATACATCGTAATTTTCGGGAAACGAACTCAAACTTTAGTGATGATAGTCACTGACTGTATATGCTGGTGTAAATCCACATACCATATGATCATGGCCATGCCGACTCCATTATATTAAAAATATATGAACACCTCTCCAATCAAAATTAGAGATTGTTTTTTAACACAACCCGAATGTAATAAAATAGCAATACTAGTAATACATATCTCATATTTATGTAACTTAATCGTTTCTAAGCATTTACACTTTTTGGACATCTACTTTCGCTTCCGGTTTTCTTTGTTATATTACAACTTCATGGAAAGAAAGTTTCAAACAGTCAGTCAACAATTCCATCAACACCAACAAACTGAAAAATCGGTCTCAACTCATTAAACACAAAAAAACACGATAAATGTCAATATAAATCCTGGTTCTGGGTTGGAACAACCACAAGATTGTGGCGGAGTTAAACCGAGAAATGGGGCCTTTAACTTTCCCTCTGATAATTGGATCTAATACGGATATACAGATACATGTATAAACAAATAATTAAAAAAAAACTGCCACGGGTTCCCATTCACGTGAGAGAACAAAAAAAAACCACATACTATCACAAAAATAAATGACACAATAAACATATACAGTACAATAAGAGGAGAAGTGGTTGGTTGTAGTTAACTGATTACTCGACAAGACAATAGAAGCTCTTGGAATGAAATCGTAACTGATACTTCGTAACTGAAATTTCTAATAGATTTTAATATTTAGTATCTTTAAACTTTTCTTAATATCATTTTGTCTTAAATATCTATAGAAATTAACGGTCTTCGAGGGAGACCAGAATATATGCATAAAATTATAAAACTCGTTTATTCCGGTAACCTTTTTGTTCTGTGGAACAAATATATGTACAGGCTATGCTAGCGTTTGACTTGATTGATATACATTAATAAAATTACATTTTTAGAATTATTTTGGTATATATACAAAAAAATAATAGTCAAAATACAAGTATTAAATGTAGATTATGTTCTTACTTATATGTACTGTTCCCATTGCTTTAATTGTTACATTTTACAGTCATTTATTTTACATTAATAGAATTATTTTGGTAAATTACATATATACCAAAAAATAAAAGTTAAAATACAAGTATTAAATGTAGATTATGTACTTACTTATCAATTTAATAATGCGCACTGTAAACTGATTATAAATATCTCCGTCCACCTATCGACTTTAAATCAGATCATGTTCGCAGTGTACACCCTTCTTATCAACTTCAAAGTTTAAAGATATGTACAAATCCATCCTTCAAATCTGAATTCCTTTAAGCTTAAACGTGTGATCAATGTTAAATGGCCAAGTCAATGTTACCCGTGATTTAATAGACAAAAATAAAGTCAATATAAAGTGTGGGTTTTTTTTCAATTCCGTTTTTGTGTAATGGGTACATGCACATTTAAATGGTACAAGTGGTATGTAATTTGGAATTGATTATCGTGTATTATAATATCTTATCACGTATGATTTTTTTTTCAACTACAACATTATGTGATAAAGTCTCACTGATTTGCGACAAGTCGGTGGTTTTCCCAGGGTACTCCGGTTTCCTCCAGCAATAAAACTGACCAACGCGATATAACTGAAATATTGTTGAAAGTGACGTTAAACACCATACCCCCCCCCCCCAATTTAAACGTGTTCGTTGTTTTCCTGCAGGAAGAAGAGTTTGAAGATACCAAAGAGATACATGTAATCGACCGCATCGGTGGTGTAATGGTTAGCGTGCTCTCCTCTAGTGGGTTAGAACCCCGATCGGGTCAAAACAAAGACTATGAAATTGGTATTTGTTGCTTCTCCACTAAGCACACAGCATTAAGGAGAAAGAGCAAAGACTGATTGGCTTGGAATCAGGCTAATGTGTCCGAGTGGGCGACACGTTTATCCGTGGACTGTTGTTTCAGTGATCTAGCACTATATAAATCCAACTAAGCGTGTTGGTCTAGTCATCCCATTGAAAATTAACTTGTATCGACATTATATAGCTGTACAATTGCATAGTTGGCGTTAAACTATACATCACTCACTCGCCTAAAGGGGTAATCAGAATCCTTAATTCGAAGAAGGACAGACAACACAACTGTCAAAAGAAAAAGTACAAAAAGACAAACAATGATCTGCAAAACACTACACAGAAAACAAAACATCGATCAACACGAATCCTGCTAAAAATTGGGAGTGGATTCCGGAAGGGTAAACAGCTCCTGTTCCACTAGTGAAGAAAAGATATGGATGTAAATGAACAGCGGAGACTATCCAACATTACACTTAGATAGTTATAAATGTAATTAAATGTACAACGCTGTAATTGTTGTTCTACATTTCACAGTCACTGTTGTCTTTAGATGCAATACATTTCGTCGGTTGCCTTTATTTTATTTTTGCCTTAACAAGTCATTTTTAGGTGTATCAATGATATAATTTTCCTGTTATATCGGCGAAGGAATTTCAGTTTGATGCCTGTTTGCATGCTAAATATCCATACGACGAAATTGAGTTCCAAATCTGTTATCACATTTTTATTGAATTGTTGCGCATTTATCCTTACCTATATTAAGAAGGTCAGACCATATAATAGCCAACAGAAAAGGGACAAAAAGATAAATACTTGTCAACAAAACAATATACACAGAAAACTAAATATTGAGAAACACGGACTTCACTTAAAACGGTGATGAACTCATGTGAACCGGAAGAGTTTGTAAATCCTGCTCCACTAGTGGTATCCCTCGTGTTACTCTTGTTATAATATTAACATGTTTAAGATTCAATTTTTAATATATATAACAATAACCTCAGGGGCGGATCTAGGATTTCAAGTTAGGGGGGCGAACTTAAAAAAAATCGCGCCGAGCGGAGGGAGGCGCGAAATTTTTTTGGGTATTTCGTGTGAAAAATCACGATTTTACGCAAAAAAATCATATTTTTTCCAATTTTAGGGGGCGCGCGCCGGGTGCGCCCCCCCCCCCCTTGAATCCGCCCCTGAACCTATATATATTCCGATCCAAATGAACTGAAAAATGAGATTTCCCCTCGATGTACCTAATGTTAAATGGTGCATTGTTTATATATTTTCAAACAAATTCAGCAATAAAAATGACAGCTATTGTTCACTAGTTTTATTGTCGGTTTGGGGGATAGCGATAATATTTAAACTTGCAATCTAATGGTATGGATTATTTCAATAGAAGGTCAAATGCGAAATAAGAATAAGTACATTTTTTATCCGTGTCAATACAAAATGTATATCTTATGAAAAGAAGGTTTAAAGAGTCATGGTCAACAATTCAACATGTCTATCCGCAGACTGTTATTTCAGTGAGCTACCACGATAAAAATCCAACTACTCGTAAGTGTATTGGTAGGGCCGGATTTACTACTGCTTAAGTACAGGGCCCCCGTTGACCAGGGGGGGCGGGGCATTTTCCTGCCAAAAATATTTTTACGATGAAATTTTGCTTATGTGGTGCAATTATAAATCTGAAGGCGATCTGTTTCGGAGCGATTCCAAACATAATGATAGAGTTGACTGTCTGTGTAGGACTATCGGGTCTACCTCCTTCAGGGTCCAACTAAGGGGCCTCATAACTTAACTAGCACAGGGCCTTATTAATCCTAAATAAGGTACTGGTCTAGTATACAGTGGATCTCATCATCCTCTCATTGAAAATTACAAATGTAACTTGATTTCGCCGTAATATAGCTTACAAATTGCTGAGTTGGTGTTGAACAACAATCACCCACTCGCCCACTCTATACAATATAATAATTACTTAGTACTTACATTATATCAGGATCTTGTGGAATTTAAACTGTTGCATCTGCCCAACGAGACGGTATACGTATGTGGCCATAATAGACATTAAGGATTATTCCATGTCTTTTATAATATTCTAGATAAGAATTGAAGATTTTTGATGCATATGTATAACAACTTTTTAGTGGTCTGTGGCGTAAATCTGTGTGAATTTTCAAAAATTGTAAGTGCACTAGATTTAATCCACAGTAAAAACTTGACACATTGTATGGTTATGGTATTTAACGCCACTTTCATCAATATTTCAGTTATGTTGTGGCGGTTGACACATTGTAATATGCACCCTTTATGAAAACAGAACTGAATGTAAATAAGAAGAGTTAATTGTTTACGTTAGTTTTGAGGCAGCTTTAATTTAAACATCAATACAGCATTGATTTCTATTGTGTGGAGTCGCTACAAAAACCTATAGTAAATAGAAATAACTGAATGGCTTCAATCAGTCTCCAACGACCTACCAATTAAAAATCTATTGACAAATCTAAACCATACTATTGAATTATTAAAACACTTCTGTTGTGATACAATAGCTGATATGGAAGAAAAAAAACGCAGCAGCAACCATGATTTTATGTTTTTAAATATGCTTTTTCATAAATAAATGTAAATGACTATTTTTATGGGGAATAAAAACAATGCAATTGTATAATTAATGACAATTTGAATGTCCCTGGTCATTGGCATAGCAAGGGTTAGGGTGTGGTCATTGGCATAGCAAGGGTTAGGGTGTGGTCATTGGCATAGCAAGGGTTAGGATGTGGTTATTGTGTTTAACACCACTTTCAACAATATTTCAGTTATATAACGTGGCGGTGAGTTTTATTGGTGGAGGAAACCAGAGTTCCCGGAGAAAATCACTGAACTGTCACAAGTCACTGACAAACTTTATCGATTAGCAAGGGTTAAATGAAGTGCATTCACAAAAGTAATATAGCAAGGACGGGTCGGTTGTGCTGAATTAAGGTGGGGTTTTGGGATAATTTTTACATGAAATAGGGTATTAAATAAAATGCAATATTTTGTATGCATGATTGAAGAGTAATCACATTTAAGCAATTACAAAAGGACAAAACATGTTAGGGGACAACGTGTTGGATTTACAACTACCTATGCAATCAGTGCATACCACCTCTAACGTTGTGAGTTCGAACCCCGGTCAAGTGAGGTGTACCCGATACAACATTATATGTGATAAAGTTTTTCAGTGACTTACGACAGGTCGCACTTTTGTGGTTTCGCAGGTTGTCGACACATGAAGACACACAAATCGACAGGCATATATTACTGACCAATAGAAATAGACCGTTGTTAACACTTGCTTTATAGGACTCCAACCCCCTCCCAGATGGTGTGCCGGGGTAGAATAGGCACCAGGTTTCTCCGTCCTAGAGGCACTAGTCCTCTAAAAGGGGTCAACCCCGCGGGAATCCCGGGGTATAGAAATGGGACCGAGAGCTTCTTCGGCTTGAAGGGGCGTCCGTCGGTTGTGCGGGATGTATAAATTGACAACCAACCCGTCCTTCGGATGAGACGTAAATAAAACCGAGGTCCCGTGTTGAGAGATTGCCACCCTCTTCGCACGTTAAAGAACCCAGTGTAACAGCTCATTATGAGCATTATGCTCATGATGAGTGGTTCATAAGAGACATGTTGTACTAGCAAAATTCTCCGTCCCTACCCATCATATTTCCTTGTTTCGAGTCCCGTGGCGTTTAAATTATTCTCGTCCTGAATATAGCTGAAAAATTGCTCGCTGGACGTTAAAGATCAATCAATCAATCAATCAATCAATCAATCATATAGGACTCCATCCGAAATCAACCGAGAAAACTATTAGAAGCAACGGCCTATTTCCATTGGTCAGTAATGTCGCCTTTGCGTGACATTAGCGACACGCCTATTTCCATATATGAATTCGAAATTGCACAACATGCTCAAGTGCAAATCAATTACGTTGCAAAAGGTGTTAAAGTAGCAGCATCGACTATTAAATTAAAATTAACGTGTCGAGTTGTCAAGAAACGAAATCTTCAAGAAAATCTACCCGACCTGTGTTATAAAAGGGGTTCTCGTATGTTTTAGCGACTCCATGGACGTTCGGTCTGTACACTGTCAATCTGGGTTTTTTGAAAATTAAAGTAAAAAAAAATTTACAAACAAATATTTCAATGACTCATTTTTTTTTAAATTATTTTAAAGCAAAAACTTAAAATGGACGGTCAACATTTGTTGGTTCAAATGATGTGTACGCACTTACATTTTTGCATCATTGTAGTTACGTCCCTGCTAGCCAATGTTGAATTCTGTGAATCCAAGTAGTGGACTAACGGGGATGGAGAATTGTTCATTTCATCCGAAAGGTGTCGATCATGGTCTGTTTTCACCGTCGCTGTATACTTTTTACATTTCCATCATATTTTGCAATACCACTGTGAAGATTACAACTAAAATTAGCAGGAATGACAAAATTTATATTGTTTTAACGATCGGGTGGGTGGGTTATGTTGTTTTACGCCGCTTTCAACAACATTTCAGTTATATCGTCGGTATAATTATGATGAAATGAAGGGGATATCTGTTTTATACTAGGCCAACATATCTGGATGGGTATTCATAGTGCTAGTTATTGAAAGGTCAGTCCACGTGTGAGCATCTCTCTCCACTCGGACGAGCCAACCAGTCTTTGTTCTTACCACACATGGTTCTTACTTGCGTGTTCAACGGAGAAGCAACACATACCAATTCTTTAATCTTTGTAATTGACCCACTGAGAATCAACCGAAGAGGTAGGGTACTACTTCCTTTATAAAAATATGAACCGTCGTAGCCGTGATTGTAATGTAGTCCGTGCCACGAGCGCCTGTGATATTGATATGCCCTTCGTGCATGGACGAATGTTATTATCTCCCCTTGTTCTTATCTGTATGTACGAAATGATAATTATTTATGATGTTATTTATTATCAATTTTAATTTATAGTTGTATTTAATCTAAAATTTTGTCTTGTTATCTATTATTTTTAATATTACACAAATAAACGGTAAAATAGAACTTATTTTGAAACATTAATAACATTAATATACCAAAGTAAAGATCATTTATATACTTACGACTTCACAACTTTTCTAAGAAACGTCCAGAAGGAAATTAATTATTTCAACAAATATTTGTCACCCCTAAAGGGTAATAATGAGGAAATATAAGTATTGAAATTGTGAAAGAAAGATAACGTAGGTTCAGGCATGACGTCTTTCATTGGCTATATAAATAATACAATGATAAAACTCACGATAGATTTTAATTCGCTGATGCTTATTGACGAACAAATTACAAACATCATTCCCTAGTAAATTTATATATTCATACAGGACCGTGGTACATAACAAACATAAAAAAAAAATGCCCGTATTGTTTTTACCTATTTTTTTCCGGAATAAATACTTAAGACAACCATCAATGGACTTTGACTTTTGAAATTTAACATCGTTTACAAGAAACGCTGATGACATTAAAACACATGGTTACTGATTTATTTTAACGATTTTGTGAGCATTTTACTTGTTTAAGTTGCTAAATTCAAAATGTCATTAAATTGGAAAATATCAGTAACTTCATATCATCACAGTCTATTTATACATAAAAGAAAAACAACTGTAAACATGAAGGTTAGTGAATTTTGTTATGAAAATACATTTCCATTACTGACTTCCACTTAAAAAAATAAGTTAGATTTTTCCTACTAGAATCGAAATAATTCATGGAAGCCAGAGTTTGTGTCACGTTTTAACATGGGTAACATTATTTTCGTTATACATTTTATCACTCGCTATCGCTCTGGATAAAAATTTTACGAAAATAATGTTACCCATGTTAAAACTGTATACAAACTTTGGCTTCCATAAATTATTTCTTAATTATTATACCTCATTAGGTTGATTGATTGATTGGTGTTTAATCAGCAAGTCCATTTAAAGCAAACATGGCATGAATGGTCCTTAGGTGGTCAACTTTCAAAATTATGTCCTGTGAGCCCGACCTCCATCCAAGATGGCCGCCGTCAGCAGACATAGTTTTAACATAGGACCTTATGGGAAACTTGTTTAAAAGTATTCTCCTCTGAAACCAGTCAACCAATTTAAAGCAAACATGGCATGGATGGTCCTTGGGTAGTATACTTTTAAAATTGTGTCCAGTGACCACGACCTCCATCCAAGATGGCTGCCATGAGCAGACATAGTTTTAACATAGAACCCTATGGGATTTGAATAGTAACTTAGATGTATTCGGCATGCAGACATTCTTAAGAGGACTTATTTATGTCAGGTGAGCGATATAGGCTCATCTGAGCCTCTAGTTTATTTTAGCTGATTAGCGCTTATGTCATCTTGTCAATAATACGGAAATATACATATATGATGTATGTATGTCCAAGGCCGTCTGCAGGTTTCTGGAAAGGGGGTGCGGGTGGCTTGGTACAGGCATTTCAAACCTAACTTGAAATCCTGGATCCGCCCCCGAGTACGTAGATGCTAGTTTATGTGAAAATATAATGCTACCAGGGGCGTAGCTAGGTATAAAATGACATCTAGGCACAACTTCTGGCGAGGGGTCTGGGGGCCGCTTAAGGGCCGGAGGCAGGTCCAGGACAGAGCCCTGGTGGGGGGTTTAGGGGGGGAACGGAAAACGATTTCAAGCGTACATAGATGTACAAATGGCGAAATCTAAACAATAAAAGACGTGAAATATATTCTTATTTTATCATGGAAACAATACAAAAATCGAAGTTGTTATATTTTTGCTGAATATGAGAACTTTTGACTGAATGTTTCTACACCGCTTTTCATAACAATTTTAACAGTTACAAAAATTCAGCATCACAAAGCATTGAATCTATAGCGAAGATTATCATAAATGCAAACTGTATGAAAGAAACATTCCCGGAAACATTCAAAGAATTATAAAGTTTCAGAGTTCATGTAAGCACATGCAGCCACCATGTCCAGCAACACGGACTGGTAATTAGATAAAGTCCAGACGTCTGTTTTTTCTCACTGCAAATTTGTTCATAACATCCTCGACTCTCAGATTTCTTGTTCTGTGGATGTGTAATAACGATAAATTTGATAATCTCTCATCACCCATTCAGGCATTGTAGCTCTTGTAAAGACAGTTTTTTACGCGGCGCATCGCACTGAATGAACGCTCGCTAGACACCGAAGACACTGGCATTGTAATCAATACTGTAAAAATTGCATAAATATTAGGGTACAGTACAAGTCTTGGTTTGTGACATTGAGTGTATCCAGTAATGTTTGTGGTTTTTGCCCATCAACCATATTCCAGTGTGTTTTCCACCTAGCAACTTCATCAAGAAACCCTTGTCTGTCGCCACTATTCGTACGAAAAGAATCAAAGATTGAATTAGTTGTCTGATCTGTTAATGTGTGGAGCTTATCTTTTTTTAAACATTTCATCCAAAGTTCTAACTTTAAGTTTAGGTTCAAAGCCAGACATTTTTACACTGCAAGCCAATAGCCCTACAACAGTTCTTTTGACGGTCAATGACAAATTAGTAAATGTATCAATTCATTTCTAGATTCAGATGTTAAAAAGTGTGTGAAAAACAAATTATGTTTTATTCTATGTCAAGACAAAGCCTTTGAAGATAAAATGAACTGTCAATTTCAAAGAGTTAGTTAAGGTCACAGTACTCATTACAAATGTTCATCTTCCAACTTGTGGAAGCTTGTCATCAGTACAATAAACATAAAACAGACATAATTAAAATATGTAATGCTTTGTTTGTCATTTTTCATCAATAAAAAAAAATTGGGGGAAAATTTATGTGTAGGCACGTGCCTGAAGTGCCTTACGGTAGCTACGCCCTTGGCTACTTCTTGCTCAAATTATATAGCTTATATTCATGATATTGGACACTTGACTTTAATGGCGAATTGATTCTTAATATTGAAGGCCATCCTTAAAAAAATGTTGGTTTGTCGTTTTCCGACTCACAAACTTTTTTTTTGTGGAGAGGGGGTGCGATTGCACCCAACGCACACCCCCCCCCCCAACTCCCCCACTTCCTGTTCTGACGGCCATGATGTCTATATATCCTACACATCACTGGGGTAAAGCTGATGACCGTAACTGCAATTACGGTCATCCCAAGTTGGCGAACGTGGAATCGGGTAAGAATCTTTTTTGTCGATTAAATTGTTTCTGTAATGTATTTTAAATGGCACATGCATTGGTACGATACTTAATCTATGAACTTATCACAAGGAAATCACAAATTACGACTGAAGATGTATATGAAAGAGAAAATCCGATTTTAAAAAATCGCTAAGATGACCGTAACTGAAAACTGAGATGACCGTAATTGCAGTTTTCAGTTACGGTCATCTTAGCGATTTTTTAAAATCGGATTTTCTCTTTCATATACATTTTTCAGCCGTAATTTGTGATTTCCTTGTGAAAAGTTCATCGATTACTATCGTACTAATTAATGCATGTGTCATTTAAAATACATTATAGAAACAATTTAATCGACAAAAAGATTCTTAGCTAATTTCATGTCCGACATCTTGGGATGACCGTAATTTACAGTTACGGTCATCAGCTTTACCCCAGTGCACATGAATGGAGATAACTGTATTAAATTTCACGTCGATTTAATGGTCGCAAATATCAATTTACTGGCTCCGCTAATGCGTCGCCAGTAAATTCAATTTGCGACCATCAAATCTCCAATTGATGCCGTGAAATTTTCAAATACAATACAGTTATCTCCCAATTGATATGCTGTTCGTGCAGGGACATCAATAATCTTTAGTATAAATAATGTTTTGATGTATACCAGAAGAAGAATATTATTATCTCCCCTTGTTTTTATTTGTATGTACGTAAAGATAATTATGTATTGTGTTATATATTATTATCAACATTAATTTGTAGTTGTATTTATTCTAACATTTAGTCTTATTATTATTATTATTTTAATATTAAACATATAAACTTTACAATAAAATTTATTTTGAAACATTAATAACATTAATATACCAAAGTGAAGACTCTTTATATATTTATGAGTTCACAAACTTCAGCATGCACAACTAATTTGAATTACGGCGAAGGAAATTAATACTTAAAGGAAAAGACCATGGTCTTAACAAGTGGTTAGCGTGAAAATTTAAATGACAGTAAATAAAAAACATTTGTGTTAATGAATGTCAAAAATAGTATACCGCAAGGTAGAATTTGATGATTGAAATTGCCTGTAGCACCAAATAATGGGGATCGCCATTTTTCAAATCTCTTCAATGTGGAGGAGACAAAAGTCTTAATGTGATCATAATCTATTCTCGGATTTATCCTGCCCGTGACGTAGTAAAAGTCGGTATATATCAACATTGTATCAGTTGCAATTTTATCATTAAAAATTATGTAAATCGTAAAATAACGTCGTATATTTATCTTTTGATATTTACAATATCATTATGACTTCGTGTCAAGCATTTCATTGCACTAATGAAAGGGAAAATGTGAGAAGAATTTTTTTTGTTGTAATTACCGGTCAGGACTATCCTTGTCAACACATCGACCAGTGACCACGAAAAATACGGGAAAGTACGACAGCATTTTGGGGACAAAAAAAAGAAAAAAAGAAACATGTGTAAGCATAAAACGACTTAAAACTGACCTACGGCCAATCACGTAAAACATGAAATTATACGTAGAACACCCCCCCTTTTTTTTCACCGTACAAATAAACTCCTTTGTTTTATGAAAATGTAACATGGGATGGGAATATTAAGAACAAAATTAGAACGATATACAATTATAAACATTGTATTGCAGTTGATCTGATATTAAAACATAACCAAACGGGCACGATGTTGAAAAGAGTCAGATACATGTTATTTATTCAACTAACATGATCTGACTACGTGACGTCACATGAAGAGGTGTCATGGCCGTTTACACTACGACAGGAAATTCCAAATATTCATATTTTTAATTGGGTATATTAATGTTAATAAAGGTTTTTTTTTTAATAATAAGTTATTTACGAATAACAAGTTATAATGAATTGAATTAAAACAACTTTTCAACTGACTGGTCTTTTCCTTTAATAATATTTGGCACCCAATATTCAGGGTTCTTATGAAGATGGACAAGTATCACCGTGTCCAATGCCACATTCGGGGACAAAGATGAACATAGACCGGGGACAGAGATCCGAAGCGGCGAAAACGAGGTTAGTTGATATAATTTTGCAAATTTCTTGAGTTCTGTAATTAGGTAAGTGTAAAATTATACCCAGCGGAACACTCTGATCATCCACGAAGATATTGAACCCATTTTGCATGCGCAAGTTGTCCTGGAAATAGTCAAACACTCAAACACAATGTTGTGACGGTCTTCAAAATCGGAATTCACCGATGTTTTCTGTACGATTACGCCTTACATGCAGCACTACACAGTGGTCACTGTTGTCATATAGTGTGTCCAAAACGGGGGCAATAATGATTGATAGTCATTACGGCAGCATAACGTGTCAATAATCTTTTTCGCAC
The DNA here is from genome assembly GCA_002080005.1 of Gigantidas platifrons. Classification (NCBI taxonomy): domain Eukaryota; kingdom Metazoa; phylum Mollusca; class Bivalvia; order Mytilida; family Modiolidae; genus Gigantidas; species Gigantidas platifrons. The sequence continues at coordinate 320,559 of MJUT01056751.1, forward strand.
AAAATTACGATGTGACGTGTATGGGAACAGAGAAGTCCGTGTAGCCAGGGGACAGTGAGCAACGCTTTAATGTTTGTGTTTAATTTTGTATTAAGGTCCAGAGCTAGGATACTACATGTCGTACGTCAATATTTGGTCAGTAGATGCGTCTTTGGGGGTGATACAGCTGCAGCTGATAGTTGGGTCAGATTGACCTATATTTTCAGCATTTCTGACTCTGGTTAAGTTTTGCGTTATAATCCAGAGGTAGGATACTAAATGTAGTACATCGTTGATGTTTGGTCAGCAGATGCGTCTCTGCGAGTAAAGCAGCTGATAGTAAATTAAACTACATTTTCAGAGCGAGGGAATTACATATCGTTTCTGACTGCTTCATCGTTTTTTGTTGTTGTACAGCTCTTCATCAGCAGGTGTTTCCTTTGGAAAGAAAACTGTTCAAAAGACATATTTATCTGAGTGATTACAGATCTACATACCCTATGGACTTCTGTATAGATTCATCTTTCATGTGGATTAATCGAAATTGAACATGGTTCCGCAATGCTTCCGAACATTATTTTACGGCTCACCTTTTTAGTTCACTTACACCAAAGGTCCATGTGAACTATTGCCATCACTTGGCGTCCGTCGTCTGTCGTCTGCAAACTTTTCATATTTCAAGCTTCTTCTCCGAAACCACTGGGCCAATTGGAACCAAACTTAACAGGAATGTTCCTTGGATGGTCCTCTACAAACGTTCTGTTTTCCGTTCCATTCGAATATTCAACATGGCTGCCAGAGCCAATAATATGCTCTGATTGGCTGAAATTTCAAAGATCTTCTTCTCTGAAATTAATGAACTGACTGAACCCAAACTGTAAATGAATGATCATTGGAAGGTCCTCAAAACTATATACACAAAAAAGTCATTTGAGGGTGCAGTTGAGCCATGGGGCTAGTCAGTCATTGCCTATTACTTGCGTTCGAAGTCAGGTATGCAACAGTGTTCAGTCTCTATTTTAGTTTTTCAAAAGGATCTAGTATCATACGCGACTTTAATCAGCATCGATATTGCGGACTTCATATTTGACGTCAAATGTAAGCATGAGCCAGTGTCTTATCTTACTCCATGGTAAANCTACAAACTTTACGTTTTTTGTTCCGATATGAAATTCAAAATGGCGGCTACGACAGGACTTACTTTAACATTGGACCCTATGGGGAAAATGTTTCAAAACGCTTCTTCTCTGAGACCACTTGGGCAATTGAAACCAAACTGCCCTAAAAAGTTTTTTTTTATGCCAATCCGAAATCCAAGATGGCTGCCACCACATGTCATAGTATTAACACAGGACCGACCATGTGGGAAAATACAGAAATATTTTCTTCTCTGAAGCTATTGCACTGATTGAACCTAATCTGTGCATCAATCATTGGAAGGTCCTTTACAAACTTTGTGTTTTTTATGTTGATCGGAATTCCAAGATGACTACCACTGCATGACATAATTTTTACATAGGACCAATTGGTTCTTTATATAACCAGGTGAACGATTCTTGGCTCTTGAGAGCCTCTGGTTTCTTTCCTTGCAGTCGAAATCGTGGTCTCTGAAAACAGTTGATATTTTCTTACATATTTACACATTAAAATGAATATAATTCACTGTAAATCTATATACATCCAATGACAGGGAAAAAAGACAAAACTATATACACAAAAAAGTCATTTGAGGGTGCAGTTGAGCCATGGGGCTAGTCAGTCATTGCCTATTACTTGCGTTTGAAGTCAGGTATGCAACAGTGTTCAGTCTCTATTTTAGTTTTTCAAAAGGACCTAGTATCATACGCGACTTTAATCAGCATCGATATTGCGGACTTCATATTTGACGTCAAATGTAAGCATGAGCCAGTGTCTTATCTTACTCCATGGTAAAACGAACCCAACTCCACCCTATCAAAGCGATGTAAATTGAAGACAACATGATATCTTTACGGTGATATAAGTTGTTGTCGTAAACGAAACACAAATGCTCAGTGTGTCCTGGGACTAATAAACAAATTATTCTATTACTCCCAGGTGTATATCGTGTTGGAAAGGGAATACACATAACAGGGTGTAGCTTAAATACTAAATGTAAACCATTGAGAACGCTAAAAGGGTAGAACAGCTGCAATAAACCGTTTTTGCAAAGCTGATCACTGTCCCCTCGCTACATGGACTTCTCTGTCCCCATACGTCACATCGTAATTTTGTGCGAAAAAGATTATCGACACGTTATGCTGCCGTCAAGAAATTTGCAAAATTATACCAACTAACCTCGTTTTCGCCGCTTCGGATCTCTGTCCCCGGACTATGTCCATCTTCGTCCCCGAATGTGGCATTGGACACGGTGAGTATGTGATATTAGTTGTGAAAGTAAATTAATATACATTTATTGCATGCTGGTGAGGGAAATATGAAAATGTATTCACCCAAGAGGATCATATTCCCCGAGGGCATCGACCGAGGGGAATATGCTACTCGTGAGTGAATAAATTTTCATATTTCCTGTACCCGCATGCTATAAATGTTTTATTATACCGAATGAAACCAAGAAAACACATATGTAAAATACTGCTGGCAAACATAGTCTAAGTCCATTGGAACGTCGTCTCAGATATTAAAAAACCACTATTACGGCTTATATTAGTTTCTTGTATGTATTTGCATACAAGTTTAGTGGTAGAGAGGTTTGTAGGATTAAGAATATCCCTAATTAGATCTGCACCAATTTTTAGTGTACCAATAAGTAATCTGCCACAGTATAAAACTACACAGTGAAGAATTGTTCATATTAGACATACGCAACACGGACCTTTAAACCAACGAAGAGAAAAACCAAACTACATTTTCTATATTGTTTATAATAATAATATTTTACACAAACACATTTACAATAAATGGTTATGGCCATTGACAATATACAATAACAAATGATTATGGCACTGAGTTAGGCTATTGGAGTGACAGTGGTTTATTCAATGTATATAAGTACAATCATGGTAGAATTATACAGTTTTTCTTTTTAACATGCATTCATCTATAAAATTAACAGTTGTCTTTAATACAGCATATATATGAATCAGTATTCAATAATGTAGACAGAAGTCCTCTTGATAAGGAACGTGAATTCCAATTTGAGTAAATTGCCTTTAGTTTCTGAATATGATTATCTCTAGCTGGTTTATAACTTGAACAATTTAAAACAAGTTCTTTAGAAAAAAATATAGATTAAGATTAGTATTTGGAATCGAGTGCTCCTTTTATATCAATCACAAATAACACGTGTACATAAACAAAACCACGTGTTGGCAGTAAAATGCTGTTGACGAAATGTTTATAGCAATGACTATATTTTATTACTTGGATATAATACATGATGTAGGTAAGTAAGAATATACATATATCTAATTTATCAAGTAAACTATTTCAAAGAATACTTAAAGTAGATACACTGATATTCAGGTAAGTCAACAATGAAGATTTGTATAATACTGAGAAGAATCATAACAAAAATGGAAAAGTTGTAGTTTATTATTTGAGTAACACAAAAGTCGATGTTTTAATAAGAATGTACGAGATCCTCAATATCCTGGACACACTTGATAAACTGTTTTCGACTGTTTGGCTCTATTTTTGTGAAAATGCGGCCGTCAAAAGTCCAAAACGAATGAATCTTATTTTCTCGCTTTTGAGCGTTGAGTTATTTAACAATAAATTGACGAGTTTTTGTCAGGTCCTCTGTAATAAATATCTTCTCAGGGTTGTTTTTCAGATTTTTTTTTAACATGTAGATTGAGTTTTTTATTTTCCAGTTTTTAAATCGACAAATGAGCTGACCTTTGCCACTGTTGATGTTTCCAATAATATGCGAACGACTGATGTCATCAACACAAAGTGGTGGTGTGATTTTCAGTTTTGTGTTGACAATATCCACAATTAGTTGGTCGGTTTTTTGGAGGTCCCCTTGGGCCATTGGAACGTTGTGAAATCGAAGCGAAGTTCGGCGTCCGTATTGTTCAAGTTCTTCAATATTGACGTTTAGTTGTGACACTTCATTCGTGAGCTTTAGGTTGTCTGCTTTGAGTTTTTTATTGTCGGCAATAAAGGTGGTGGTATTATTTGCCACATTTCTAAATGTTTCGTATCTGGCCTCGACGCTGGCTATGCTGTATTTGACGTGTTCTTTTAGTTTATCATTTTCGTTTTCGAGACATTTGATTTGATGTTGTTGTTCATTAATCAATTGACGGAGGGGAGTGACCGCCTCTTCTATGGCCTCCGATACGGTGGATCTGATCGCCGATTTTAATTCGCTAATTAGTTCAGCTTTAATTTCATTTAATAAAGGTGGAACAATATTTTTGATCAAGTCTGGTTTTAATAGAGTTTCTTGAACAAGTTTAGACATGTTGAATGACTCGCCCTGTGTTTTGAATGTGACTGGGTTAGATGACGGACCACTCGACTTGACAGACTGACGTGTTACTGATAATGATCTTTGACGACTTTGTGGTGGTTTCATTAGGTCTGCAGAGGTTGATGATAACTGACGTTTACGGGAGGAACTTCTTCCCCTATTGTTTGATGTATTATCAAAGGCGGTCTCATGTGTTGAAAAACTAGTTGGAGTTGGAGGGGGGTGGGGAGTCGTCCATTTTGTTTGTTTACATTCAGGTTCAGTGTCATTAAATATTGAAATATTGGGTTTTTGTGTTATGAAAATCACCGCACCATAAACTGTTCCAATAGAATTATAAATCAACTTCACTTTAGTTCTGTTCTTGAAGCATTTGCACCCAAAAAATCACACTATTGTACAAAAACTCCGAGGGGTGAAAAAACTACGGCATGTGGTTGTCGCCAGTATTGCCATACACTATCTCATCTGGCCCCTGTGGTCCTGACGTCCATCCTAGTTAACCGGAAGTGAAACCAAACAACCGTTGCCGTACTCGATTGTACATAGTCATGACGAGTACCAGACTAGATTGTACACATTGAGGCAGCATCCGGAACTCCTCGCGCCTTTCCCCAAGTGAAAAAAAAACAATTTCACTTGGGGAAAGGCGCGAGGAGTTCCGGATGAGTGAGGCAGTGAACGTCAAATCTTCGTTTTTTTTCAATTATATTTAGGAAAAAATATTTATAAATGATTCTTATGAATATCATGCCAGTTGTTAATGCTAGTCGGGCTTGTAAAAAAAACAATATATGACAGTAACTTGTTTCGATGACATTTTATTGACATTGCGACAAAAACGTAAAATTAATTATCGCCAATTGCCCGTGTTATTACCTCCCCTTGTTCTTATCTGTATGTACGAAATGATAATTATTTGTTATGTTATTTATTATCAATGTTAATTTGTAGTTGTATTTAATCTAAAAGTTTTTCTTGTTAGCTATTTTTTTTTAATATTAAACAAATAAACTGTAAAATAGAACTTATTTTGAAACATTAATAACATTAATATACCAAAGTGAAGACCATTTATATTATATTTAGTAGTTCACAACTTTTTTGAAAATGACAGAAAATTCTTAATATAAAATTCTTAATATAAATAAATATTTGACACCCTAAATAAAGGGTCACGGTGAGATAAACAGGTATAGTAATCGTGAAAGGAAAATAACTTATATTATTATACCTCAGTTGGGGATGAGGCAAAAAATGACATTACTCGACTTAAGTCCACTGTGCATGACACAAGATATCGCATACAAAATGTTTATGTTAATTGTTAGGTTAATATAATTAATCATATGCCAATAGTAAATACAAACTAAAGGACATTCCAAGTATTTATGTATACTATATTGTCTGCGAATGTCAAGCAAACTCACAGTCTATGAACCTGTACGCCTGAAATATCTTATTGACGTGCTCTTCTGTAAACTGCATTACGGTTTCGGTGGAAATCGACTGCCCACGCTTTCAAGGCAGGCAAGTTTTTCGGAATTTATTATCGACATATACAATGTATCTGAGTAAAAAAAGTTACAGAATGTACATGATTCATTATTCTAACGGACGCTAAAGTTTCTTTGGATAAAATAACGCAACAAATTCAGAATGGAGTATCAAACGTTTGTTTTTACTACCAGAAAAGGTAAAAATTCCATTTTTTATGCCTAAATGGCTTTCAATTTAGACTGTATTTGTATGGATAGTTTTGGATGTGAGAAGCATTCTTTTTACAAATAAGCGATAAAGAAAACATAATTTTTCCTACTACAAATTGGATTGAAAAAATGAATGTGCTGTCGGCTGTTTCCTGTAGCTATGTATGTCTGTTTGACGTCGCGTCTGTGCCCTGATTGACGTGCTAAATTTGTATTTTAAAATGTCTATTTATTTAGCAATGCTGAGGTATTCATATCTGTAATTTTGCATAAACTGTGTTCATATCTATTGACATTACCAACACAAGTATCGGGAATATTATTTAAGGATAAAGGGTCAAACGGGACAATTTTATTTTATCCTTGTTCAAAAGAACCTGTTAAAATGGTAAATATGACGCTATACGGCTAATACATTAAAAAAGCAAAGATGCAGTCCTTGCATCAATCAATCATACGCATTCTGTCAAGTTTTTGGAATACAGGTTATTAGAATTTAATGAAAATATAGAAAAACTTACCTACCGTGAAAGTGTAAGATGTCGAATTCCACCGAAACCGTAATGCAGTTTACAGAAGAGCACGTCAATAAGAGATTTCAGGCGTACAGGTTCCTAGACTGTTAAACTTAAAAATCTAATAAAAATCGCGCAGACAAAAACTCGAACAATCACTTGTAAGTTGTCTATCGCATCGAGTACACCTTTCACCTATCGTGTGTGAAGTGTATGAATATTCACCATTTCGACAGAATTGTCTTATTTCTACAAAGCCAAATAACAAAGGAGGAATCATTCGCCTATGTCCTTTGCCAACAATGTGTTTTCATATTCAAGTACACGGTGTAGTACCTGGACGGCTGCTATTCACAAAAAAAAACGCGTCCTTTGTTGCTATGTGAAAGTTTTACAGTTGCTATAGGTTTACAGAATACTAGTAGTCAGACAGGATGGAGCCGACCGACAAAATACTAGACAGGATGGAGCCGACCGACAAAATACTAGACAGGATGGAGCCGACCGACAAAAACTCCAAAAGCACAACGCGATGTATATTGAAATAACGGCTTTACGGAACGTGTCAGACAATGGCATTGCTCATTGCTAAAATTTCCACCTGAAAGTATACAAAGTTTCATGTTAACGCTGTCGTGTTGGATAATGTGGACCAGATGTTCCAAATCTAAACTTCCTTCCCTTTTTTACTTTTTAACGATGACAACGTCGTAGTGGATGTTGTTTCCCTTTTAGAAAGCAAGTTTATAACTTTACTGATATGTGAAATCAATAATAAAAGTATTTAATATGTATACGATAATGAAAAATACAGACATAGGCGCATTTTCGATGTTGTTCAATGTTGCAGATACCAAACAATTGCCTTAAAAACTGAAAATGAGGCACTGGGCCCATATGCATAAAACATCTTAACTTAATTATTTCTTAAACTAAGATTCCACTGAGGAATCGCTTAGTTAAGTGATAATATTAAGTAGTATGCACATAACTACTTAAGTTTGGACTTAACTAAGGGAAAACCTTAAGAAGAAATTATCGGAACTCTTTTTACTATTTACCGTTTAATATTATATTTACTGATCTTTGGTAATTTCGCTTTAATTTTTCTATAGATAGATAATGCACGCTTTTATTACTTTGTGCGGATAAACATTCAAGGTCGGGTGTGTTTGAATGTTACTATTCGTGACTGTTGAAAATATACAATGTCTTAACGGAAGTCAAATTGGACAGATAGAGAAAAAGTTCACGGGTGGTTTGCTACGTCACACGCACGGATACTTGAACATCGCCTCGAGGCAGGTTTATGCAGTTGTACAATTTAAAAAAAGGAAAACTAACAAAACCAGGTAGTTCACCGAAGGGCCCACATATCAGACTTCATTGTTAGCATACATTCATTCCGTGGAAACACGTCAGTTTTGCAAACACTTCTGTACAGTTAAAATTCCGGGCAAGGATACCGTTCACACAAAACCCATTTAATTCCTTTCACCACCCCTTTTCAATGAAAAATCGTCTGCTTTGAACAATCTTAAAATTAAAAAAAAAAAAAAATGTCTGATCATTTTGACGCATAGACGGCAGCTGTAGTTTCCAAATTTTTAGCAGAACATGATTTTGACTTGGAAAATGTGGAAATGCCAGAATTTAATATTCTAGATGTCCAAACAAACGTTCCAAATTCCAATGGCAATACAAATGAAAATGTATATCAAACTAAAGCCCAGCCGGGTAGATTCCAGAACGTTTCATTTGAGGACATTGATTCATTCCTTAGTTCGAATTCTGTTACACATGAAATACACACGACTCGGACAATAATAACACATCGTGCCTGGATCCTCAGATAAATCGGACTGACATGAGTCACAATTGCAATGAATTTTTCCACAACAACTTTATACAAATCCGCCCATATTCAAATAAAATTCAGAAACTCGTCCTTCATTTAAATTTCCAATTTTTTCATCGAAGCGACAACACTTGACTTGTTTGAATGTGCGGTCATATTGATTACACACTATCATTGCTCGTACGTAGATTCATACGCGTGGAATGAAATATACAAATTAAATAAAATAATATAAAAGACATTTTGGAAGTCTATATAATAAACAGTATAACTAATCGTAGATTTTGAATATCGTGACCGAATACGCATTAAGGATTAAACTCGTGGACGGAACAAGTTCCGCCCAATCGTTTAATCCTTATGCGTACTTCGGTCGCTCGTGGTCTTATTTTGATATTCAAAATCTACGATTAGCTATACTATATTTACCAGAGTTTGAATTGACGGAAATGGCAAAATTCACACGATACATTACATCGCAGTCTGATTAAAATCATACCCCGACTCAATTTTTATATGAAAATTGAGTCGGGGTATGATTTTAATCAGACTGCATTACATCGTATAAAATTTTTTTATTCAAATTTCGGACCTTTTTTTCATTGTTTAGAAAAAATAACTTTTTCAGGGTAAAAACAGATTTGAACATGTCAGATAAATATATGTTAAAGTTCCGAGAAGACGTTTCAATGCATAGACAGCGATTGTGTATTAGGAAAAAGATCCATAAACTGAACTACTTACCATGTTTTCTCGTGGTTTTTTCGAATAGTAACCGGAATTTTTTTCGGATAGCAACTCCGGACTCTCTGTTTCCGTTAACAGCCGTCCAGGCACTACATCGTGAAGTAGCAAAAGGTTTAATTACTGCATCATGATTTTGTAATCGTCTATATAGTAATCGGCCTGTCTGTCTGTAATAAATAGAAGGATATTAATAATTTTGCATTAATATTAATGTAGAGTGATAGAAAAATATTTGAGGAAACGAAACATACACATTTGGCTACGCACACTTGGTGTCCGATCGTCAGAAACCCCTGGAAAGGTGCGACTCAATCGAGGTAGCAAATTCCGCAAGTTTTTGTGAAATAATTTCTGGATAGATTTTTTACAAATTTTACACCAACACATTCGGAATCGTCTATATTTTGTTTGTTTATTTGCTCATTATGTTTATATAAGTGGTTTTTATTTGTACATAATTTAAACATGATTGTTAATTTTTAGGATTTATTTTTGGTTGAATTATATAGGAAAATCAAAGTCATTTTTATTTGTTGTGTTTAAATTATGTACAAATAAAAATCACTCATAACAACATAATGAGAAAATAAACAAACAAAATATCGACAATTCCAAATGTTTTTATGTAAAATTTGTAAAAAAATCTATCCAGAAATTACTTCACAATAATATTTTGAAAAAATATGGTTTTGGTTGAATATATAGGGATTTATTTACATTTACCAATACTTTTATCCAATGACTGTACCTAAAATAATAGAGTGGCGTCAGAGAAATGTATTATATATAATTCTTTATCTATAATCAATCGGAGGGGGGGGGGACGCACTTCCTATATATTAAGTGATAGGGACATGCCGCTGGAATAGGTCACATTTTTGTGGTTCGTAATATATATTAAGTATGGAAATTTACATGAAATATATAATAAGGTTATCAATATTTACACGACTAATAATATGAAAAGCCCTTCAATTTAACCCAGCTGATGATCATGCTGATGTAAGTTCAAATACATTTTATCTAAAATAACTGATTTCTTTCACAGTTAATTTTTTTTTTATATGATTTCATTATTGAAATTGATTTGTGTATAAAGAATATCAGTATAAACCTATGTTGTTACAGTATTGGTTGTTTATAAAACATCTTTCGGAACTGCAGAAGATACGGCTACATGATGTATCCTCGTGTGACGGTTTTTCGTACTATTATCGATTTTCCGATATAGCGAGTAACAGTGTACCCTTCATTCATATGACCATTGGAATTTTCAAAGAGTGGCTAGTTAAATATTTCTTTTCACGGCATCAATTCCATGGTTAGAACACAGGGCCTGGGCCTCATAAACATGTACAAGTTGTCACTATCCACATACATATACTATCAATGCATAAACATGTACAAGTGTTCATATTCATGCATTGATAGTATATTTACGTGGATAGTGACAAGGCCCTGTGGTTGGAATAGCATGATATTATTCAGGGGCGGATACAGGGGGGG
>MJUT01056751.1:339815-359081 GCA_002080005.1 Gigantidas platifrons
TGCGAGTCGAGTGCACCTTTTTTTGTAATTTATAAAACTGGGCGAGAACCCACGCCGCATGGATGATAGGCTTGTACGAGTTGTTAGGTAATCCAACTACCTAACTTATTGAGCCACAAGGGCCACATTGGTTAGAAATAGCCTTTATTCAATCAGTTTTTATCAAGTATTGATTTTTGCAGAAAAATTATCCGGTCCGACAAACTTGAGTTCGGTCAGACACAAAATTTCAGCTTGTCTGACCGAATGTCAGACAAGAGTCTCAGGAATTTCGCCAGGTCTGTTAACTGACCTTGATCCACAAAAATATCAGGGCAATTCATAACTCCCATGTGCAAGAATTCACTCTGATATTGAAAATCATCGATCAGTATGACGTCAAACACATCACCGTTAAAAACAAAACACCAGTTTTGAAGATCTCGACATACATTATCACTAGTATCAATGCTCGTCCAGTCAAACTTGCTGCGATACTAGCAATAATGTCTGTCTCGACCTTCAAAACTGCCGTTACTTTATATAGACAACATACATATATTGTTAGAAAATATATAATTTATTTATACGAGCTTTAGAAAAAGGTAGAAAAGCGAGCATTTGGCCACGTTATATTTCAACTCTACATTTATATTATTTACATGTAATTTAGCGAGTGAAGCAATCTTCATTCACAATTTTGTCACTAAAATACTACAGACCTTTTTTTTTTTTTGCATATTCCCAAGTTATTTGCCCAACGACCGACAAAATGTTACATGGTCTATCAAGATGATTCAATAGAAATGGACAGGACAAGGAATTTGAGTACAATTTTCCCGTAGTTTGTAGAAATTGGAACCTTGTAAAAAATTCAGAGGATAATTTTAAAGCTAATGGAAAACTAACAAGTTGTTACAGCATTAAAACCTTGAGCAGATTATAGGGGAAAATATATCTCTTATTTATATATGATAATATATGAAATTGGCATGAAAGGAGACTTTTTTACCACCTAAATAGAAATAATTCCTGTAAAATATATAATTTTAGAATTAAAGTCGGAAATGTGCAGTAAGAAAAATGGAGAGAAAAAAACTTTGGTTTAAAGTAGGTATTAATTTTTCATAAATGTATGAACCAAGCCACATTTTTGAACCTGCCCTAAGACATGACCAGGATTTCAAACGTCATCATCTTTACTTGTGTTAAATGGTTTGAAGCAAATAGTAGTTGTTTGTTTTGTTGATATTCAATGTTGGAATTGATGACCATCACTGCTAAAACTTTTTTTTTTAAATGTTGACACACAGATAATACATACACATATGCATGCTAGACAAAGATATATGTCAATACTATGAATAACAAATATTGGAGGAATTGTTGATCATCTGTGTTTAAACTTTCTTATCATTAATCCAGTTAATGGGGCAACTTTCACTGTTGTGTCACTGCTAAATTAAGGTTAGCATGCCAATCCTCATTCACGAATTAGCTAGTAATATGGCATTTTTCTTCATAAGAAAAGCCAATATATGAGAAAAATATAGATTATTTTTTCCAAGTCCAATAACTCTAGCATGACAAAAGATGAAATAGTATAGTCAAACAGCACCATACCCTTATCACGCCCAAGGCTGCATAACCATTTTTTTTTTAAAGTTTGGTTAAAGCAAACTTGAGTTTTTTTCATGAACAAAGTCCAATAACTCTTGAAAAACAGATGAGAAAAAAAAAGTCAAAATTAAAATTAACTGTATGTTTATCACTCCTCAAGTTGTGTAGACATTTTCTTAATTTTGGTCAAAGCTAACTTGAGTTATAGTTACACATGTAGAAAATTGCCTATTTTCCCCACCTAATGCCAAAGGTGCCAAAAATGGTCCTAGACTTGTTGTGGTTATATCAAACTGTTGCTAGGTATTAGCCATTGGATTTTAGATGGTTTGGTTTATATGGTGACTTGCGACAGGTCGATGGTTTTCTCCTGTACTCCGGTTTCCTCCACTAATAAAACTGACCACAATGGGGACCAAAATATTAGTTTGACATTTCGAGAAATCAAAGTTCGAGAAACAGAAGTTTATTTAATATAGATATATAGTAAAAAATGACCAGACTTTTAATGCAGTTCGAGATATCGGCGGTGTTCGAGCTATTGAAGTTCGAACGACCGAAGTTCGACTGTAACTGAAATATTTATGAAAGTGGTGTTAAACCCCAACCCCCTCTCAAACATAACAAAATAATAGCTTTTAGAAAAAAATACATTTTTACCTTTTCTTAGCTTTAGAGGGTACAGAAGGAGGAGACATAATTTCTGATACAGGAACAGACGACGGATCAGTAATACTGTCCCCAGCATCACTGTGTGCAGGGGTTTGAGGTGGCTGACTCTTTATACTTCCTGGTTCATCATAGGCATCTAGAGTACTTAATCTACCAATATAAACCAATCAATCATTGAAACAACTTTGTTTGATCAATTTTATATGACTTTGTGCATATACAGTCAAACTTTTGCAATAATCACGAAACTTTTCATGTAAATTTAAAATTTTATCAGAAGAAAACAATACCGGTAAGCAAACTTATAAATATTTAAACTAGGGATTCTCCTATGCCTGTATCATTCATCTGGTTATACATGCACAGTTTGAGTTCAAGCAACTTTATAGTTTTTGAGAATAAGCTTTTTATTCATATTCCCATGGTTAATCAATGTCTTGTTGTGTATGTCAACTAGAATCCAATGATTATTTACATACCAAATTTGGAATCGATGAAATATTTGGTTTTTGAAAAAAAAAAATATATTATTTTCCTGAAGGGTATGCTAAAACTTTGTTCTATGGTGGTGGCCATCTTGGATTTCTGATCAACACAAAAAAAACCAGACATATAGTAAAGAACCATCCAAAGATCATTCCAGTCAAGTTTGCTGTCAAATAATTTTCAAATAGAGTCATATCTTAAATTTCTCCAGTTGTGACAGCCATCTTGGATTTTTGAGCGACACTAAAATTGAAAACATTCTCTGATTATTTATGTACAATTTTTTATACATCAAATTTCCAGTTTTTCTCCAATTAATTCCTCATAAGGTCCTTTGTTAAAACTGTGTTCTACAATGGTGGCCATGTTGGATTTCTGAATGACACAAAAACAGACATTTTGTTGTAAAGGGCCACCCAAGGAACATTCTTGCCAAGCTTGCTTGCAAATGGTTCAGTGGTTTCAGAGAAGAACAATTTTTAAATATTTTCCCCACACGGTCTATAGGTGTTAAAACTTTGTCCTGCAATGCTGGCCATCTCAGATTTCTATCGATAAAACCAAAATGTACATGCACTTTTTATAGGCTCATGTAAAGAACATTCCTCCCATGTAACAATAACATCACACATGTAGTGTCAGAGAAGATGTTGGAAATATAAGCTTATCAGAATTGACCTAGCAGCCATATTGAATTTCTGATGGAAATGAAGGTCACACAAAATGTTGAGGATCTCCAAAGTACAAATTTCTACCAACTTTCGTAATACCAGTAGTTGGTCCAGTGATTTGTGAGTTAAAGAATGTTATGTGAAAAAGATATAGGAGGCAGATTCAGATGACAACACAAAGGACGCAAAGAGATTACAATATCTCAAATTGAACTTTAGTCAAGGTGAGCATAAAAACAGTTTATTCCTATTTGCATTATTAATACTAAATACAGGACACTTTTACTTGAATTAAATTGACATATAGGACATAAAACAATTGTGAAAGATGACAAAATGCACAGCCAATATCTTCTGGGTTGGGATCATTGTTGGAAGAAAACCAGGTTCATGTATGGAAAACAATTTAATTAAATCTGTTTAAATTCAGCTGTTATAATGACCTAACATCTCACAGAATACGATTAGAGGTCATATCCAGATGAACTTTCTTATATGAATAATTATAACAAATAAAAACAAGAAATGTGTGCATCACAAAATACGCCCATCTATATAAATTATCAATTGGTATAATGGTAATGACCCCAAAATAAAAAGGGTTCTTCCCCTTCCACAGGGGAATCATGTGGCCAAGTTTGGTAAAGATCCAATGTACAGAACTAAAGTTATCATGTGGAAACGAAACTGTTGTCAAAAATTCTATTTATAGTAATGGTGACCTTGACCTTTAACCTAATGACCCCAAAATAAATAGGGTTCTTTCCCTTCCACAGAGGAATCATGTGGCCAAGTTTGGTAAAGATCTGATATACAGAACTAAAGTTATTGTGCAGAAACCTGTGTGGATGCCCGCCCACCCGCCCGCCATACCCAATCACATAATACGGCCCGTCTCAAGACGGCCATATAATTAACCAATCATTGAACTTTGTGTTTAAAGTTGGCCCAGCAGTTTCAGAGGAGATAATTTTTAAGTGAATTTTAGCGAATCTTCTAATTTTAGCAATGGCCACCATCTTCTTTGGCGGGTAGGGTTGTCGGATATAATTCTGAAGGTAGACCATCTAAAGACCATTTCAACATAGTTTGGGCCCATTTGACCCAGCGGTTTCAGAGGAGATCATTTTTAAGTGATTTTTTGCCAAATTTTCTATTTTTAGTAATGGTGGACATCTTGGCTGGCAGCCGGGCCGTCGGACACAATTCTGAAAGATGACCATCTAAAGACCATTCCACCATAGTTTGGGCTCGATGGAGTGATTTTTTGCCGAATTTTCTATTTTTAATGGCAGCCATCTTGGTTGGTGCCCGGGGTCGTCGGACATAATTCTGAAAGGGGATCACCTAAAGACCATTCCACCATAGTTTGAGCCCAATTGGCCCAGCAGTTTCAGAGGAGATAATTTTTAAGTAATTTTTTGCTGAATTTCCTATTTTTAGTAACGGTGGCCATCTTGGTTGGTGGCCAGGGTCGTCGGAAATAATTCTGAAAGATGACCACTAAAGACCATTCCACCATAGTTTGCGCCCAACTGGCCCAGTAGTTTCAGAGGAGATAATTTTTAAGTTATTTTTTTGCCAAATTTTCTATTTTTAGTAACGGCGGCTATCTTGGTTGGCGGCCGGGGTCGTCGGACACAATTCTCAAAGAGGACCATCTGAAGACCATTCCACCATAGTTTGGACCCAATTGGCCCAGCAGTTTCAGAGAAGATAACTTTTAAGTGATTTTTTTGCTGAATTTACTATTTTTAGTAATGGCAGCCATCTTGGTAGGCGGGGCGGATTGTCGGACAAAATTCTGAAAGGGGACCACCCAAGGACCATTCCACCAAAGTTTGGTTCAAATTGGCCCAGTGGTTTTAGAGGAGTTGATTAAAATGCAAAAAGCTAACGACAGACGGATGACGGACGCCCAGTGATAGCAATAGCTCACCTGACCCTTCGGGTCAGGTGAGCTAAAAAAAAAGCACTAAAGGCACAGTTTAAGATTTTGCCATCGTTGTTTTCATTGGCTGATCATGAGTTCATCTAGACTAACCTCTAATCAGATTCTACATGTTGGGGGGAGTGTAGCATTTTATACCAGCTGATTTTAATCAGATTGAATTCAGTTATAATGAAATGATGGTATTACTAATCCCCTCAAGACAAGTTACCACTCTTATAAAGGCCACTTTTTCATTGCAGAAAGTGTGGCCTAATAGGAGGGGAAATAAGGTTAGGGGTTAGTGTTATGGTGTTTAACACCACTTTCATCAATATTTCAGTTACATCGTCAGTTTTATTGGTGGAGGAAACCGGAGTACCCAGAGAAAAGCACAGACCTGTCTCAAGTCACTGATAAACTTTATCACATAATGTTGTATCAAGTACACCTTGCTATGAGAGGGGTTCGAACTCACAACATTAGTGGAGTTAGGCACTGATTGCATAGGTAGTTGTAAATCGTACTACCAAATGAGCACGGCCATGACGGTCCCTTGTAGTTGTATAAAAATGATTAATATATTTTTTAAATACTTGCTTATTGTCTGATGGTTCAATCTTAATAGATTGTGTTGTCCACTTTGATTCCACTTCTGTAGTCAATCCACTCGTGGATTCATGCTCTACCGTAATTTCAAATCCCCTTAACCCTGAAAAGCACATAAAATCAATATGGCTTCAATAGTGAATAAAAAAATAATACCGGTATATCACTGAAACATAGGCTTTTTCTTTCAGAAAATAAATATATATGAACGAAGTTTAATATTAGAGACAGTACTTACCTGAAAATAATTAAAGTTATTCTACTTTTATTCTATTTTTACTAGAATTTATCAATAACACGTAATCTGATTGGATATCGTCACTTATTCTACGTCATTCGAAAGGAATTTATAAATCAATATTTTCGTTTACTGTACTACTTTTTTTGTAGCGTTACGGCATAGGAATATGAAAAAATAATCCACCAAGAATTATTAGTATTTAACGTTGAAAACAACACGATGTCCAAGAATAAGAATTATAAGGATTAAGCACTGTGTTTTTAGGAAATTATGTATGCATAAACTCCGGCAGCTCACTCACAAACTTTACATAAAGTCCTTCAGACTTTATTCAGTTTGTGAGTGAGTTGCCGGAGTTTATACATAGATAATTTCCTAAAAAAAACAGTGTTTAATCCTATAGTATTCCTCCTCCAATGGGCTGTCATGGTCATGATCATATGGTAGTTGGATTTACAACTACCTATACAATCAGTGCCTATCACCACTAACGCAGTGTGTTTGAATCCCACTTAGGCGAGGTGTAAGCGATACAACATTATGTAATAAAGTTGGTCAGTGACTTGCATCATGTCGCTGGTTTTCTCCGGGTACTTCGGTTTCCTACACCAATAAAACTGACCGCCATGATGTGACTGAAATATTGATGAAAGTGGTGTTAAACACCATAACACTAACCCCTAACCTTATTTCCCCTCCTATTAGACCACACTTTCTGCAATGAAAAAGTGGCCTTTATAAGAGTGGTAACCTGTCTTGAGTGGAAAACAATTAGTAGTATTTTATTATTTCATCTGAAATCTTTCCTGACAACAGGGATGCACATTTGAATTGAAGTCTTGATTTTTTATACTTGGTTTTGTTATGTGTGTACAGCAGATGAATTGGAATCCATGTTTGTTTTTAAATCCTTTCGTTATATTTTAACAATTTTTAATCTTTCTATTAAAATTTAGAATCAACATTAATAAATTATCTCCCTTTACTATGTCTGATAAGGGAGATAACTCAACATGAAACTATTTACCCAATAAATATACATTTGATTTGATTTGATCTATTGAGTTTAATGCCACTTTCATCAATATTTCAGCTATATCATGGCGACCAGTTTTAGTGGTGGAAGAAGCCGGAGTACCAGGAGAGAATCTCCGACCATGAGCAAGCAACTGGTAAACTGTATCACTTGCGACTGCGAGTTAAGTGCACCCTTTTTTGTAATTTACTAAGCCGGGCACAAACCCACGCCGTATTGGAGATAGGCTTGTATGAGTTGTTAGGTAACCCAACTACCTAACTCATTGAGCCAACCTGGCCCTAAAACATATCATACAATACCTTCCAGTTGTAACAGGTGTTCATCTGTAATGTCGTCATTTTCATCAAAAACAGGAAATTGAATTTCTGAACATGGTTCCTCTTTTATCCTGTAAAAATAACACACTAAAAAGCATTAAAAAAGAGAAAAAAAATAGCTGGTCGCAAGGCAGACCATCCAGCTCGCCTGTGCAATCTATAGTTACATGTGAATGCCATAAATGATGTGGTTAGTGTTTAATTTGGTTAAGAACAATACTTCAGTTTAGTCAAAAGAAAACTATTTAATGGTATTCAAAATGAAAATATAAATGTAATAGTAAAACAGGTCTTAACAAAAATATCGAAGTTATTCAGGCAGAAATAGTAGGTCACGATGACCTATATTTGTGTGCGGTGTTTTTTAACTGTCCACGACAAACTCACATGTGAAGTTTCATCAACCTGGACCAAGTAGATTGTCTACATTGGACCTGAATGCAAAAATGTCGAAGTCATTCAGGCAGAAATAGTAGGTCACGGTGACCTATATTTGTGTGCAGTGTTTTTAACTGTCCATGACAAACTCACATTTGAAGCTTCATCAACCTGGGCCAAGTAGTTTGTCTACATTGGACCTAAACGCAAACATTAACGCAAAAATGTCGAAGTCATTAAGGCAGAAATGATAGGTCACGGTGACCTATATTTGTGTGCGATGTTTTTAACTGTCCACGACAAACTCACACGTGAAGTTTCATCAACATGGACCAGGTAGTTTGTCTACATTTGACCTAAGTGCAAACGTTAACGCAAAAATGACGAAGTCATTCAGGCAGAAATAGTAGGTCGCTGTGACCTATATTTGTGTGCTGTGTTTTTAACTGTCCACGACAAACTCACATGTGAGGTTTCATCAACCTGGGCCAAGTAGTTTGTCTACATTGGACCTAAACGCAAACGTTAACATTGGACGCAGAGGCCACTGACGACGATGCACAGGTGACAACATAAGCTCTTCTGTACTTCGTACAGGCGAGCTAAAAACACAAAATTACAAAGATTGTGTTTGTACATTAAACTATATTTAGGTATATTTTCATGCTTAAGTGATTACACAGTAAGCTCTCTCATATTTTTCTTTGAGCAAATCTAAAATAAACTACAGGATCAGTGGGACAAGCCTGTGTCACTAACCTTTCATTTTGTTTTGAGGAAGCTTTAAACAGAACCTTGCATAGGTGCTTCCTACCAAATTTCAATTAATTTAGCCAAACGGTTTTAGAGAAGATTTTTTAATTGGCCAATCACAAACAAGAACTGCCTTGATCGGCTCAAAATATGGAAATTTTGTATTATTTTGCCTCCTAGTTTCAGTGGACAAGATTTTATTACTTTCAGCCAATCAGAAACAAGAATTGCCCATGGTGACCATGAGTTTTGTCCAATAGCGACGATATAGAGTATCTTCCATAGATGCTTCCTGTTAAATTTTGCTTTATTTGGTCACGTGGTGTCAGAGGAGAAAATGTTTAGAATTTAACCAACCAGAAATAAGAATTGCTTATGGTGGCCATGTTTCTTAACTGATCAGAACAAAATGAGCAATCTTAATAGAGGACCTTCCATAGGTGCTTCTTACCAAGTGTTGGTTCATTTGGCGAAGCGGTTTCGGAGTATAAGATTTCTTAGAAATTGACTGATCATTAACAAGAATTGCTCTGCAGCCATGTTTGTTAATGGATCGAATGACATGAGCAATCTTTATGGAGGACCATCCATAGATGCTTCCTACTAAGTTTCGGTTCATTTGGCCACACACGGTTTCACAGGAGAAGATTCAAATATGAAAAGCTTACTGACGACAGAGGCCAAGTGATGGCCTTTCGGTCAGGTGAAATAAAAACTGGCCCAGTAAAGTTGCAGTTGCTTGTATGACAGTATTATTATGAAGTGGCTATCTTCTTGGAAAGTGGACAGGGTCAACAAACAGAATTTTGGAAGGGGGCACCCATAAACTATTCTATTCCAATTTCATTTCATTCCATTCAGTGGTTCTAAAGAATATATTCAAAGATTACAAATTTTCAACCAATCAGAAGAATTGTCGACCATGAAAGGGACAGCATCACAAGTCTTTTCTGGTCACACTACTTTACAACAGGGACTGTATCAGGAGTCTTTTGTCATCACAATATATGCCAGGGGCTGTGTCACAAGTATTTTTGATCACAATACATTATAACAGGAGCTGTATCATGAGTATTTTTTTTTCATACTATGTAATGACAGGGGCTGTGTCAAAAGTCTTTTTGGTCACAATACATTATAACAGGGGCTGTATCATGAGTATTTTTTGTTCACAATACCTTATGACTGGGACTGTATCAGTGTTTTTTTGTATAACAGGTTGCATTAATTTCTCGTATTCTTGCATCAACTGTTGACAGGTCTGTTCCATGTTTTTACTATAATTTATAATTCTTGATTGATAAAAGTCATGTAAGTTTGAAACACTTCCTAATCTCATTTCATGAAACACTTGTTCTATAACATCCTGTAAAAAAACCAGAGGTTCTCAAGAGCCTGTATCGTTCACCTGGTTATAAAAAGAACCAATTGGTCCTATGTAAAAACTATGTCCTGCGGTGGCGGCCATCTTGGATTTCGGATCGGCATAAAAAATCCGAATTTTTTGAGAACCTTCAAATGATTATTCCTGGACAGTTTGGTTTCAATTGTCCAAGTGGTTTCAGAGAAGAAGCGTTTTGAAGCATTTTTCCCATAGGGTCCAATGTTAAACTAAGTCCTGCCATAGCCGCCATTTTGAATTTTATATCGGAACAAAAAACCTAAAGTATGTAGCGGACCATCCAATGAACATTCGTGTACAGTTTGGCTTTAATAATATTTGCAGTTTCTGAGAAGAAGCCATTTGAACATTTTCCCATAGGGTCCAATGTTAATCTATTTCCTGCAGTGGTAGCCATCTTGGATTTCCGATCGGCATAAAAAACCTAAATTTTGTAGAGGACCTTCCAATGATCATTCCTGCACAGTTTGGTTTAAATTGTCCAAGTGGTTTCAGAGATTTTGATACACTTTTTCCATAGGGTCCAATGTTAAACTAAGTCCTGCTGTAGCTGCCATCTTTCATTTTATATCGGAACAAAATACCTAAACTTTGTAGAGGACCATCCAATGCACATTACTGTCTAGTTTAGATTCAGTCTGATTTATAGTTTCTGAGAAGAAGGCATTTGAACATTTTCCCATAGGGTCCAATGTTAATCTATGTCCTGCGGTGGCAGCCATCTTGGATTTCCGATCGGCATAAAAAACAGAAACTTTGTAGAGGACCTTCCAATGATCATTCCTGGGCAGTTTGGTTTCAATTGTCCAAGTGGTTTCAGAGAAGAAGCATTTTGAAACATTTTTCCCATAGGGTCCAATGTTAAACTAAGTCCTGCCATAGCCGCCATTTTGAATTTCATATCGAAGCAAAAAACCTAAAGTTTGTAGAAGACCATCCAATGAACATTCATGTACAGTTTGGCTTTAATCATACTTGTAGTTTCTGAGAAGAAGGCATTTGAACATTTTCCCATAGGGTCCAATGTTAATCTATGTCCTGCGGTGGTGGCCATCTTGGATTTCCGATCGGCATAAAAAACTTGGTAGTAAAGGACATTCCAATGATCATTCATTTACAGTTTGGGTTCAGTTAGTTCATTAGTTTCAGAGAAGAAGATCTTTGAAATTTCAGCCAATCAGAGCATATTATTGGCCCTGGCAGCCATGTTGAATATCCGACTGGAAAGAAAAACAGAAACTTTGTAGAGGACCATCCAAGGAACATTCCTGTTAAGTTTGGTTCCACTTGGCCAAGTGGTTTCGGAGAAGAAGCTTGAAATGTGAAAAGTTTACAGACGACGGACGCCAAGTGATGGCAATAGTTCACATGGACCTTTGGTCCAGGTGAACTAATATTAGCACATTTTATACAAATTAATCATGAATAAAGATACTATGTATATAAAAACACATGTTTTAATATTATTTATTATTCTAGGTTTGGTTTGCTTTTATGGTGTTTAATGCCCCTTTCAACAGTATTTCAGTTATATCCAGGGTTCATACACTTTTTTGTTGAGCAAAATCAAGGACTTTTCAAGGACTTTCCAGGAAAAAAATTACAGTTTTCAAGCACCTTTTTCTGAGCATTTTCATATATAAANCAAGGGTTTTCAAGCACCTTTATTGGAATTCAAGTACTTTCAAGTCCTTGATTTTGCTACTTTCGTTTTCAAGTACTTTCAAGGATTTCAAGCACCTGTGCGAACCCTGTATATCAGTTTTATTGGTGGGGGAAACCGGAGGACCATAGAAAACCACCGACCTGTCGCAAGTCACTGACAAACTTTATCACATAATGTTGTACACCTCGCCCTGATCGAGATTCGAACTCACAACATCAGTGGTGATAGGTAGTTATTACATTGGTAGCTGTAAACTAATGAAGAAATAGAAAATGATTATTGCATGTTTAACTTATGATTGTTTGTTTGTTTAATGGTGCTTAACGGCACTTTCAACAATATTTCAGTTATATCATGGCAGTCAGTTTTATTGGTGGAGGAAACCTGAGGACCTGGAGAAAACCACTGACCTGTCGCAAGTCACTGACAAACTTTATCACATAATGCTGTACACCTCGCCCTGATCGAGATTCGAACTCACAACATCAGTTGTGATAGGCAACTGATTGCATAAGTACATGTAGTTGTAAATCCAACTACCATACGATCACGGCCACAACGGACCCTCTGTTTGCTTAACTTAAAATAGTTATTGCTTGTTTAACTTAAAATGATCATTGCTTATTTAACTTAAAATGGTTATTGCTTGTTTAACTTAAAATGGTTATTGCTTGTTTAACTTAAAATGATTACTGCTTATTTAACTTAAAATGGTTATTGCTTGTTTAACTTAAAATGGTTACTGCTTATTTAACTTAAAATGGTTACTGCTTATTTAACTTAAAATGGTTACTGCTTATTTAACTTAAAATGGTTACTGCTTATTTAACTTAAAATGGTTATTGCTTGTTTAACTTAACATGGTTATTGCTTGTTTAACTTAAAATGGTTACTGCTTGTTTAACTTAAAATAGTTACTTCTTGTTGAACTTCAAATGGATACTGCTCGTTTAACTTAAAATGGTTACTGCTTATTTAACTTAAAATGGTTATTGCTTGTTTAACTTAACATGGTTATTGCTTGTTTAACTTAAAATGGTTACTGCTTGTTTAACTTAAAATAGTTACTTCTTGTTGAACTTCAAATGGATACTGCTCGTTTAATTTAAAATGGTTACTGCTTTTTTAACTTAGAATAGTTATTGCCTGTTAGGAGCTACTGCAAAAATTCTCTGTTATATGCAAAGGGTATAACATTAACCAAACACAAGACACCAATATTAAATCCCATCCATCAATTGTGTTATTGATACATAAAACTATCAGACCTGTCAGTATGAGGTATTTTGTACTGGTTATAAATGTCCATATATAGTGAAACCGGCCTAAACCGAACCCTGAATAAACGGAATTCTGTATAAACCGAACTTTAAGAACAGTCCCAAGATTGGAAATATTTGTTAAAATAACCTGTACATATACAAGCTGAATAATTGTCGATTTCGAACACAACATTATCTCCCAAAGAGGTTTGGTTTAGAAAGGTTTCACTTCATCAAAGAACTGTGTTTTTGTATTGATGTTTATTATACATAGCCCACTATGGTAGTTACCTACAGGGAACCCTGCATGTCCATGTAGTAGCTTATTGTCAACAGCTGATCGCAAGTGTGTTGTAAACTGCAGGTAAAACTCGTGTAAAATATCTGATAATGTATCTAGAATAGACTCACTACAGTCTGAAATGTACAGAAAACTCATGTAAAATATCTGATAATGTGTCTAGAATAGACTCACAACAGTCTGAAATGTACAGAAAACTCATGTAAAACATCTGATAATGTGTCTAGAATAGACTCACTACAGTCCGAAATGTACAGAAAACTCTTGTAAAATATCTGATAATGTGTCTAGAATAGACTCACAACAGTCTGAAATGTACAGAAAACTCTTGTAAAATATCTGATAATATATCTAGAATAGACTCACTACAGTCCGAAATGTACAGAAAACTCATGTAAAACATCTGATAATGTGTCTAGAATAGACTCACTACAGTCTGAAATGTACAAAAAACTCATGTAAAATATCTGATAATGTGTCTAGAATAGACTCACTACAGTCTGAAATGTACAAAAAACTCATGTAAAACATCTGATAATGTGTCTAGAATAGACTCACTACAGTCTGAAATGTACAGAAAACTCATGTATAACTGACTCACTGCAATATGAAAGTTACAATAAAAACTGCAATCAAATGTGATATATTTGCAGTTAACACAGATAAGCAGTACATATTCACCATTATCTGGTTGAGCGATTTATTGTTTAACATAAAGTAAGGATTATTTCTGCTATATTTGACCAGAACAAGTTATAAACATTTAACCAGTACAAAGGTCAAATATTAGCACCAGAATGTAGAGTTATCAGTTGACCTTCCAATAATTTATGAACCATGTACAAAGCAATGCAGTAAAGAATAATTTCTATTTAACTAAGATTCATTAAGCAGAATCACGATTTTAGTAATATTGTATCAATCTCATCCGGTTCAAGTTCTAGCTCT
Source organism: Gigantidas platifrons (assembly GCA_002080005.1). Lineage (NCBI taxonomy): Eukaryota > Metazoa > Mollusca > Bivalvia > Mytilida > Modiolidae > Gigantidas > Gigantidas platifrons. The sequence continues at coordinate 354,090 of MJUT01056751.1, forward strand.
GAAAATTGACAAGAATAGAATTATGTATATATTTGAGGCTTACTTGTGTTGGGTTTTATTCACTTCATATTATGCAAGTCATTATCAAAATATCAACATTTTATGTACTGGTAGTAAAAACAAGAGACAGTCATATGAAACTGATGGGCGAGGGTTAGGGTTGTGGTGTTTAATGCCACTTTCAACAATATTTCAGTTATATCGTGGCAGTCAAGTTTTATTGGTGGAGGAAACCAGACTACCCAGAGAAAACCACCGACCTGTCGCAAGTTACTGACAAACTTTATCCCATATTGTTGCATAGAGTACACCTCACTATGAATGGGATTGGAACTCACAACTGTTAGTGGTGAAAGGCAATAATTGCATAGGTAGTTGTAAATCCAACTAACATACAATCATAACCATGATGGCCCCTTGAAACTGATGTAATAAAATATCATATTCATTCACGTAAATAAGAAAACAAAAGAAACAATTAAATTCATTGACCTTTACCACTATTAATTGATATCAAATCTGTTATAAGTATCAGATATGATATTTCTGTTCTAAGAGTAATGGTCTTTAACTAACAGATTCTATCATCCTAGCTAGTAAGGTCTGTCATGATCGTATGATATTTCTGTTCTAAGAGTAATGGTCTTTAACTAACAGATTCTACCTACCTAGCTGGTAAGGTCCGTCATGATCGTATGATATTTCTGTTCTAAGAGTAATGGTCTTTAACTAACAGATTCTACCTACCTAGCTAGTAAGGTCCGTCATGATCGTATGATATTTCTGTTCTAAGAGTAATGGTCTTTAACTAACAGATTCTATCATCCTAGCTAGTAAGGTCTGTCATGATCGTATGATATTTCTGTTCTAAGAGTAATGGTCTTTAACTAACAGATTCTACCTACCTAGCTGGTAAGGTCCGTCATGATCGTATGATATTTCTGTTCTAAGAGTAATGGTCTTTAACTAACAGATTCTACCTACCTAGCTAGTAAGGTCTGTCATGATCGTATGATATTTCTGTTCTAAGAGTAATGGTCTTTAACTAACAGATTCTACCTACCTAGCTGGTAAGGTCCGTCATGATCATATGATATTTCTGTTCTAAGAGTAATGGTCTTTAACTAACAGATTCTACCTACCTAGCTAGTAGTAGTCTGTAGTCTACAATCGTTCATTGAGTTGCTTTTTGGGCCGTCGTGGTCATTACTGTATGGTAGTTGGATTTACAGTTACCTATGCAATCAGTGCCTATCACCATTAACTTTGCGAGTTGCACTCGGTACAACATTATGTGATAAAGTTTGTCAGTTACTTGCGACAGGTCGATGGTTTTCTCCGGGTACTCTGGTCTCCTCCACCAATATTTTTTTTTATTTTTATTGCCGTGGAGACCCAGTTATCAAGAGAGGGAGGGGTTGGAATCCCATTAACCCATCTTTAAGATCTAGGATAAAAAGTGACCATTATATTCCTGTAAACTGATACGATGGGATAAATTTTGAGTGAACGTTGACCACTTATTTCAGTTAAAATAACATGTAAATCCGGTCAAGAGTGTTTTAAACCGGCTATTAAAAGCAGACGACAGCTAATTCAAGGTGAACGTTACTGCATGTTAGATTGTACATGTATTTACATGTTCTACATCAACAATGGTGTTTTCATGAACTTAAAAAGTTTTCAAGAGTCAGTGATGAATAAAATGTAAGAAATTGACTTAATTTTGACAATGAAGCAAATTGTATCATCCACACTGTACCACTCAACTGCAGGCAAGGTGTCACTTCTCATTCATTTTACGGTTCATTACTGAAGACCCTAAGAAATGTAGAACAGCAATAAAAACACTGTTCGCTTTCTTTAATGGTAATTTGAAGTCTTTGATGCTCATTTAATTCCATATCCTTTCTTACGAATCACGTTCAACATGCAACTCTTGTATAAGGTGTGAGGTTCTACAAAGTCAAAGGCTGAACAGACAAAATTGGTGAAAGTATAAAATACTGTCAAACCTGCTTTAGTGACCAACTCTATTATACAATTATAGCTTTTGTATGAGGTCGATACGTGATTATATAGACCAAACTGAAGTATATCGACTGAGGACGTAGTCCGAGGTCGATATACTTCTGTTTGTCGATATAAACCACGTATCGACCTCATACAAAAGCTATAATTGTTATATTATTAATCCATATTATTGACAAATATAAAGAAAATTTAGCAGGAATTAAAAATATTTGTCCAATGCTGTAACTTTTGATTTCTGTATATATATATCACTGCAGTTTTATTCTGGATTTTGTAAACACACAAAAGCACAATAACATGTAACACTATTTACTCAACAAATTTGTAATTCAAATAACAATTTTATCATTTTAACATTGAAAAAGTCTATCTTCTGATTTAACCATGTGGTCATGATTTGGGAAAATTTATGTTTATTTTTAGTAACGTGCTGTATGACCATGCAATCTGCTATTTTCTATATTACAAAAATTGTTGACAGTGCAACCTTTGTTTATACAGTACATCATGTGATTTGGTATCTACCAATCAAATTTTAAGAATGATATCAGATTAATAATATTAAGCAATAACTTGTATTATGTGACCTTAATTTTTATTTCCCTTCGAAGTGCTTTTCATATCAATTAATATACAATACTTGTGCACTGTCAAAGCATAAAGATAATATGTGTATGAGGCTTAGAAACAGGGTAAAAGGTGAGGCTTTGCCGAGCCTTTTCCCGCGTTTCGCGCCAAATACACATATTTACCTATATGCTTCGACAGTGCACATGTATTGTATTTATCCTGCAATTTTAAATCATAAATAAACGTTTACTATAGGATTAACCACTGTTTTTCAGGAAATTATCTATGTATAAACTCTGGCATCTCACTCACAAACTGAACATAACCAACATGACATCATTGACGTCATATGAAGACTTCCAGTTTGAAATGTAAAGATTAGACGTTATTTGGCTTCGTGTATGCTTCAAGTTTGATACAACTTAACTAAAATAAGTTTTCAAGGTAAGCTTTTTAATTATTTTTGTGTATTGTTGTAAATATGACATGTAGGATTTCACATTTTCAATCAAGGCAGATACATTTGTATGTTCTATTTATAACTGACCAATATCAAAAAAAATATTGGGCAGGCTATATTGGTTGGTAAATGCTGTCATTGCAGGATAAAACCTGTTATTAAGCGACCACCTGTCTTATGTGACCATATTACACTGTTCCCTTGGAAGGTCACATAAGACAGTTTTGACTCTACATCAAAATATGATTATCTCTTGCTATGATATTGTCGTAAAAATACAACAATGCTCAGGAGTTTAAAATAAGATTATTTCTTGTTATGATATTCTCGTAAAAATACTACAATGCACAGGAGTCAAAATACGATTATTTCTTGTTATGATATTCTCGTAAAAATACTACAATGCTCAGGAGTTTAAAATACGATTATTTCTTGTTATGATATTGTCGTAAAAATACTACAATGCACAGGAGTTAAAATAAGATTATTTCTTGTTATGATATTCTCATAAAAATACTACAATGCACAGGAGTTAAAATACGATTATTTCTTGTTATGATATTGTCGTAAAAATACTACAATGCACAGGAGTTAAAATACGATTATTTCTTGTTATGATATTGTCGTAAAAATACTACAATGCACAGGAGTTAAAATATGATTATTTCTTGTTATGATATTGTCGTGAATATACTACAATGCACAGGAGTTAAAATACGATTATTTCTTGTTATGATATTGTCGTGAATATACTACAATGCTCAGGAGGTTAAATAATCTTACTGTCAAATCCTAAATGAGAAAATATGGCCGCTACAGATCTTTGTACCAATCGTCTGCAAATTGCATCATCTATCACAGGAGGGGGTTCCCCTTTTCCTTGTACAAAGTCACTGAAATAATATTTGTTATTCATGGTAAGTGAAATATATGTAAGTCTAGCATGAACAATGTACCGGTATGTATTATCTGTACGTCAATATTATGAAAAAAAAGTTTAAGCAGTGATGGTCATTAATTCAACCAATATCAACAAAGCAAACATTCAACTTTCATCTTAACTCATAGCTGCGGAACCATAGCCCTTATGGTCCTTGGCCAGTTTTCTGATATTTGCGGACCTAAATATCAGAAAACTGGCGAAGGACCAGGGTTTCCGCTGGCGTGCGCCATTTGCGCATTTGGCGAAAAATCTATGATTTTGGCGATAAATTATTTACTTTGGCTCAAAAATGTGGCGCAAAAGATTTTGAATGTCACCATCTGTTGTGGCGGTCATTTTCTAGTTCGTTACTTCAGAATGCCCATAACGCTATTCGGAAAGCTTCAAATGTTACCCATGAACTGATCAAGTGACAGAAAATCGATAATCAGCTGTTCGTAATGTTTATCTGTTGATAGGATAATTAACTTGTAAAATACATAAAAGGTAAGTCAAACAAAGGTGTTAATTAATGGTCTCGGGTGAATGACTTCTCTCTGTCAGTTAGTGAATTGTTTTCATATAATTTTAAGATACTTGTCATTTATTTTAGCACTATCGTTTTAAACGCATCGAAATTTTTAACTCCATTTTACGTTTTTAAAATGGGACGGAAAAGAAAATTAGTTTTTGAAAGTAATACTCCAGGAAAAGAAATGAAACTGTCCGAATTATGGGGCCATGGCAAGCAGGCAGCGCAAACTGAAGATGCACTGCAGGAAGAATCAAGGCCTACTTACTTGCCTTTTATGGTTATGATAGTAACTTAAACAACAGAGTGTTATATCGTATTTTTTATCTACTTGTCTTTTATGGTTGTAATAGTAACTGAAACATTATTGTGCTATTGTATTTCAAAAAGTACATGTACCCTTATATTGTTTTAACATGTATGCAGTAAGAAAATAAATAAATGATTAATATTTATGTGCGTTTTTAGTGCCAA
>MJUT01056751.1:364120-375027 GCA_002080005.1 Gigantidas platifrons
CTACTTTTCTCCTCCTCAGACAAAGGTGATCATTGTAGATTTTACCACTAATGTTCTCCTCCTCAGACAAATGTGATCATTGTAGATTTTACCACTAATGTTCTCCTCCTCAGACACAGGTGATCATTGTAGATTTTACCACTAATGTTTTCCTCCTCAGACAAAGGTGATCATTGTAGATTTTACCACTAATGTTCTCCTCCTCAGACACAGGTGATCATTGTAGATTTTACGGTTCTTTTTTAATGTAAGTATTATTAACACTAATATTCTCCTCCTCAGACACAGGTGATCATTGCAGATTTTGGCTATTATGGTTAGGTCATTTGGCATTCCTTTTCCCAAAAGCTTTTAATTATTTTATTTTTTAATCTTTTGATTTTGAGGGTACCTAACGATAGTTATTCCACAAACGATATTGTGCACTAAACTAGATATTTATGTTTTTATTAACCCCGTCACCTTTACTGAAGTGTCTGTATCAATCCAGGAAAGTCAACGGTGAAATATATGTGTGTTAGATGTTTATAAAATTTTGACTGTTTTTTTTTCTAGAGGTGAAATATATCGAACCAAATGTTAAATATGTTATATTGTTTTATCGCTATAAAGTTATGAATGTTAATACTTTCTAAGCCAGAGTATAGAATTACACATCATTTGCTCTACATTTTTTATCATGAGTAAGTACCTGTAATTTAAGGTAGTTCTTTGATGTTTGATGGTTGACTGTAGTAAACTGTTTTATATCAGTTTCTCATATGTAATGAACATATTTGTGAGATTAGATGTGATAACATGAACGAATTTATTAAAACATCATAAAAATGTTTGGTTTTTTATAGGGGGATGTTTAACATTCCCATCATTTATCTAAATGAATTCAATACACATAAGTTAATTGACAACACGATGTATTGGCATATGATTATTAAAATTCTGCTTTGCCATGTTGATTTTGATGTTCGTCAATGGCTATATGATGTAAGGATATGTTGACGTGTATAACAATACTACAGTGAACATGTATCAACCCAACCTCTGTGGGACCTACTTTTGTGTTCGGAATAGACAGGTGTTTGGTTTATAAAGGTTAATTTAACTAAGATTTCCCTCATTTGGACTTGATTTAAAGTTCTGTTTATGCAGGATAAGGGTTTATTCAGGGGTGGGTTTAGACAGGCTTCACAGTATAATCTTTATAGGTAGTCGAGACAGAATAATTTATGTTGAATACGATATTGCAGATTATTTGTATGTAGATGATTTATTTCTACTCATTTATCATGTTACCTGTTTTTCTTATTGATTGATCGATTGTTGCTTAACGTTAGCATATCAGCATTGCAGGTATAAGTACAAATCAGTATTTCTGCCGTGACATAGCTTAACGCCGGCTTTGTAACAAGAGTATCATGACGAGTGCCATACATGGAGCAGAAACTGCATTCTTTTCCGGAGCACCTGAGTTCTACCTCATTTTGTTTACTTGTCTTAGTTGGGTTCGTGTTGTTTTAGTTGTCAAATTACATGTCTTCACGATTTTCGTTACATTTTGTGTTGTCCGATACAAATTCGGAGTATTGAACCCCATTTGTTTTATACGAGATTAATGTTTTATTTGTGTTGCTTGTATATAGTTACACAAAATGTAGCTCTATTGTTGTCTAACACGATTTCCATAACACATGATGTCCGTGTCGTTTAATACTTACATACCAAATTCGCTAACGACACATATTTAAAAAAAAGCCGAATATAAGCGAAATTCTCGAACTAGAAATAATTTTCAGTCATGTGTATTTGACGAGAAACAATCAATATTTTTGGAAACGTTCTGAAAATGCATGGTTGTGCAGTTGTTGCGATTGTTAAATATTAACGACTGCCTTTTTTATTCTCTAACGTTTATTTCCTCTATCGAATATTCTGAATCGAATCTATAATGAACTAAGCCCACATTGTCTGATTCCCTATTAATTAAAACGTTTTAAATGTATATTTTCTTGATTGGTTGATAATGTGTATTGTGGTGATTACTGATGCTCGAATTTACCTGAACAGGAGTGACATCACTACCTTTGTCAATATAGCACCTGCCTTCCAGGTGGGAAATTAAAAAATGTTTAATATCAACATACCCAATTAATATCTTTCTGTGATTTTTTAACCATCAAATGTGCTTAATTACTTTTATAATTGGCAATTAAGTTTATATAACATTACATTAAGGTGTGGTTTCCGTCCCTTTTTAAAATCTCACATTCAGGTATATTGATGATGTTCTTTCTATCAATCATTTAAACGTTTTTAATTAGATTCCATTCATATACCTTCAAGCTACTGGAGATAAAAGACACAAAGAAACAACTTCATCTCCCACATTGTTGATCGTTCTACTATGCCAGACTTATGAGAAAAGAGAGGACTTTAATGTTATTACTATAGAGCTTCCACACATTGATAGCAATATACCAACCGCTCCCGTGTTTGGAGTTTTTATTTTTCATAACTAATAGTTTGTAATCAGACTTTCTACAATGTCGACATCTTCTGAGTACTTTACAAGGACTTTAATAGAATTGTCTCATCCTACAAGTTCCGTTTGTCTTTTCCTCCAGTTGTTTGTAGGAGGTCTTATTTACGTTATTTCTGTTTGTTTACGGATCTTGGTGATCAACACATATTGTGGGGATCTTTTCTTCTTATTCTTGTGTACCTTATGTTGCCAGTGTTTCTCAATTGTCCTTTTTTGATTGCCCCTTCGGTATTGTCTAACGTTTATTCATTAAGTTTTCTCCTATATTTGATAAAGTTTTTTTTTTCGGAAGATATCAACACCGTGATATTGGTGGAATTATTGACCTTCACTGTTTAAGCTTTCTTTTCGGATACCCTTGTTGAAAATTATTCTGCCACATACGTACAGACGACATGATGTGGCATTGCCAATTAGATTTCAGCTTCAAGTTGCCAACTGTTATAGTGTAAGCTGTAATATTATATTGTAATATTGTAGTATGTGACTTGATCACCTCACATTCCTGATCTTACTAATGTATTACTAATTATCATATAACTATCAGGTAACATATTAGAATATTTAGAATCACAATTGCACTCACCTGTTGTAAAAGTATATGTAACTTGTACTTTTACATAGTATAATTTGTCTTACATTTCTTTTCTTTTCTTTGATATCATAGGTGGTTCAGTATGTGAAGGAGATAATTATTTAGTATTATAAACCTATTAGTAAAATAAATATTTAGTTACGTCAACAATAAATAGTTTAATAGAAATAAAACAAAGAAAATACCACATTGTAAGAACTGTTCTAAAATCCAATAGAAAAATGGTAGAAATAGTCAAAATTGATACCCCTTACACACAAATACATGACCACTTACTTGTCTGCCTTACAACTAGTTCTGTTACTTCAACAACAAAAAGTGACGGGGTTAAACTAGTTTTATGGGCCCAAATAGCCCAATAGAGATAAATCTACGTTTATCGTCTTTCTCGTTTCGAAATTATGTCTACTATTTCGTTAAGTCTTAAACAATAATTCTGCTATTACCTTGACCATCAGATCTTAAGCATAACTACTTTATTTTGTCTGGTGTCCACCTAAGGATTTCGAAATGTGACAGCTTGCAATAGTTATTTCTATAATAAAAGACATACGATATAATATTGTCATTTAGTTCAGTGACACGAAATATCAAATGATATGCTTAATTTAACCTATCTTCCTAGAGTAGGTAAAACTAAAAGGAACAATTTACCATGCTTATGGTGCAATCAATATTCACACACACACACACACACACACACACACACACAATAAAATATCCTGTAACGTAAACCGTCCTTAAGTCGTCAGGTGTATGCATTTTTAAATTCGCTGTGATAATCTGACGACTTTAGGACGTGATGAATTGGCTTTGATGGCAAGAGAAATTATTCAGAAAGACGATTTACCTGCTGCTGAGGTGGTCAAACAATCGTATATAGGGTAGTTTTTGCCCTATTGAGACTGTTTTACCCGTGCTAAAGTCGTCATGTGTTGTCTTTTTTAACCAAAAATCAAAATAACAAATTACATTTTTGAATTTTTCCTTAAAATTGAAATACAAATTCAAATTATCAACACTTTTCAATTTAATAATATTATTATGATCAGAAACGTGTTTTATATATATATATATCGTCATTTTTAATAGAATTTTAAAATAAATAATCAGATGTAATGACTGTAAAGGTAGACAAACCTCCATATTGTTCCACATTTCGGATCAGGATATACCCTATGTATGTCTACAAAAATAAACCTAGTAACTAAATTATGTAAATACAGGACAGTTTGTAAATTATGCGACAGTAATTGTAGTAAACGAGTGTGATTCCATTTCAGTCTTAATTTATACAACACTGTCCTGTTCAGCTTTAAATGTTATGCCACACAGTTGTTGGGGTCCTATTTTTCGGGTCTTTGTTTTCGATCTCCTCAACTGGTTCAAGCTAAATTTAGACTTTGTCAAATTAAATTTCATAACTGTGGCAATAGCAGCTGCATTTTCTTGCCTTACATTTCCTATTTTCCTAGAACCATCGTAAATTACAACTGCATTCCATATTTACATTGTATTTAATGGTTCTAGCTTAGAGTGGTAAACAGTTCCAACTGTTAAGAGCTTGCGGTGTTGTGTCAACAGATTTGCTCTATCTCTTACGGATTTTGGAATAAATAATAAGCTACATATCAATTTTAGTACACCCCCCCCCCCCAATACAGTTATAAATCTAATGACTTTAAGTCGTCATACCGTTGTAAGGTCGTCATACAATATTACACACAAATTATGACCACATGTGACAGCTCTGCAATTACAAAATCCATCTTTTAAAAGAAACACTATTTTCTGTTTGTCTAAGCCTCTCAGATTGGCGTCACTTTCCTAAATGGCGCTGTACGTATCAATCGCCCTAAGGAGGATAACATTTAGGAAACCGTCACCCGATATGTCATGTGTACCATTTCTACAGAGGTCCTTAAAACCTGTACACTTTTTAAAGCGTGAACGGAAGCGAAAATAATGCGAGGTTTCAGGATGACGACTTTCGGCCAGTGACGATTTTGGGACGGTTTACGTTACATAGTTTTTAACGATGATTTTTGAAATCATCTTTCTGTATGATAATTATTTTTTTGTTATTTAACACGTGAGAAAATTATAATGTACAAGCATATTTTTATCTTTGTTCTACGACGAATAATGGAATATTTAGATGAACACAGAGAACAGAATCGAATTTAATTTGCATCAGTTTGATCAAAAGTAAACAGTTTGATGTATATTTTGGCAATACGTTTTTACTAAAGCCATCAACAGTTCATCAAACTTTAGCCGATAAAATCAAGCCAGTTTGCTTTAATGTATGCCATTTTTGTCTGCATTTGTAAAATATGATTGCTATTGCTGACGCAATTATATACATAGAAATATTCACTTTTACACGGTATTGCCTTTCTTTTTCGTATCGGGACCGTCGTGATCGTGATCTATGGTAGTTGGATTTACAACTACATGTGCAAACAGTGTATATCATCCCTAACGGTGTGAGTTTCGATCCTGATGAGGTGTACTCGATACAACATTATGTGATAAAGTTTGTCAACGACTTGCGATAGGCCAGTGATTTTCCGGTTTCATCCACTGCTCAAAACTGACCGCCACGATATAACTGAATTATTGTTGAAACTGCCGGTAAGCGCCATTAACCTAGCCTATTGTATGTATGTCGCTAATAACTTTTATTACATAGAATCGTACTGATTACACCGCCCCATGGATAGCATCAAACGAACAACCTTAGCAGATTTAGGAACTGGCTGTAAGTGGTAGATGTCAATATACTCACGGTAGATGACAACCCATGTTGTAAATAGGGGGAACTTTAAATGTATTTCAAATAAACGCTATGTCATTGTTTCTTTATACACAAATTTAAATCTATACCATAAATAATTAAGTACGATTTTGTTACTGTGTCTAAGGTAGATATTGTATCTGATGATATTAAGCCATTTAGATAGGATTTTGAGGTTAGAACATAAAATATTGAATAGATTGCAACAGAGAAATGATCCAATCCATAATATAATGATTGATCCTTTAGTACCACACTGAGTAATTCATATGTTTTCTTATTTATCCTTAATATCTTATTGTGTCATGCTGTTTAATCGAATTACCGGGTTTTTTGTTGTTTTTTTTTTATTTGAATAAGAAAACATATTACAACAATTATGTTGCAAAATCAGAGCAGACAATAAAATATCATTGAAACATAAAACTTGTCGTTTATTTCTTTACATACCCTTTGATATTTTCCCATAGTGCAATAACCTAAATTTTCAATATTCTAACAAGCAGTAAATAATATGCGCAGTTTGTTTTATAAAACACACAGTTGAGGGACATATGTCATTATATTGTTGATTTATCAGCATTTATATTTGAATTTCCTCATATCCATATGGATGCAGATTTGTTCACAAGCGATAGAAACCCACTCAACCTATGAAAAGACACAAATATTTGATATTATAATTAAGATACTAGTAAACTCTATATGCAAGAAATATTAAGAAGAGTTTGCAGATACCAAAGGGGTAAACAGAATCCGTAAATCGAAGAAGAACAGACAACACAATGGCCAAAGGAAAAAGGATCAAAGGACAAACAACTATTTACAAACCATGCACATAAAACTAAAGATCGTGTAACACGAACCCCACTAAAAACTCATTTAAGATATGCACATTTCATAAATTATTCAAAAGTGTCAAAACAGGTGTTCATTTCGTCTTTGATAATTAGCTTCGTTTAATAATTTATAGGTAACAACAGTAGAAAATGTATATTTATGTTTCAGTACGCAATATAATTTGTCAAGCATTCTTGAAACTTAAAAAAAAATATTCAGCAATATCTTCAAGCTAAACAACCATGAATAATACCAAGGTCATATTTTTATTTTTCCCCCTCATTTTGTATGTGTTTGTCTTGGTATAGTAAATGATCCCTAAATTATCAAATTGAAATCATTGAAATTTTAAATTGAAAGAGGCTTCTTATCTTAAGATGGGTAACACAGTTTGGAGTAATCGGTGTTTGTCCAGAAATAAATGATTTTCAGTGTTCATGCTGTTTTAACTTTTCCACTCCCATCGTTTGGCAAAATAAATTACAGTAAAATAGCTGGAAGTGAGATGTATGGCCCTTATACTACAATGACAATTTATTCAACAGTGTGCAAGGCTATTATAAAATCACCATGAACAGCTAATAGTAATATTTCAAGGTTTTGTACAAAAAAGAAAAGAGATAATATTATGAAGATTAGTCTTTCACAAAATAATTAAAGAGGAGATGATATATATAGGCTAGTCCTGCTATCCAATCCTTTTCAGTACTTTTCTGAATAAAATATGCTTAAATTAAAATAATTATTGGTCGAATTTATTGCAATCAAACTTGTTTCGGTTAGGGTTTACAGTTTAGCAAACCAGTTTTAAGTTTAATACAAACCAGTTTCAAACTAAACCATGGTTTAACACATTACAGTGAATTGGTGGTTTCTAAAGATGACTGACACTCCAGATATAAATGATCTTATAGACCTAATATTGATAGATAGCTTAAGGCAAAGTGAGGATGAAAGTTCTGATGCATTGCTATGTCATATTCTTCAACATTTTGTTCACAGAACACTTCAATTTACCTTTTTGTTGGCTTTCATGACTAAACGTAGGGAAAAAGCCCTCTGTAAACCGATAACTTGATTACAACAGGCATTTGTATAAAGATATTTACCTTTCTGGTGTTGTTTACATACCCATTCCATTTGTGAATCATCAACATGAAGTCGAAGCATGTTCTTTTCCTCCGCTGTCGCCATGTTTCAAAACCAAAATGTAAAACCGCCTCTCGTGCGGTTTGCTAAATTTCTGAAACTGGTTTTGGTTTGGACTCGATAAACATGAAAACCAATTTGGGTTTCAACCCAGTTTTAAACCGGTTTTCTCAAATAAATGAAAAGTTTAGCAAACCAGTTTAATCCTTAACCAGTTTGCTTGCAATAAATACGACCAATGTTTAGGTACTCACTGTCAAACAGTTTCTCATTTAAATACTGCGGTTAACCTATTACCATCTTTGCATTTTAAGTCATATGAAGATCATATATTAGCTTTAAATATGTATTCTATAAATCATATGTGAATTGTTCCTGGTTATTTCTAGTGTAAGCAAAGGGGTACTCAAAATCGTGAATGGAAGATTATTTGACAATCCAATGGCCAAATGAAAAAGGACAAAAAGACAAACAATGATCTACGAAACACTACACACAAAACTAAAGATTGAACAACATGAACCTCACTAAAAACAAACAATGATCTACAAAACACTACACAGAAAACTAAAGATTGAACAACATGAACCCTACTAAAACCGAGGTTGAAATTTAATGACCTGGTAAGGTTCCTGTTCGAATCGTGGTACCTGTCCTGTAACTCCGGGGATATATTTTTGTAAGCCATGAGAGGGGAATTGTGATACGAATCTGACTACTCCAAACAGAACCCATTCCTGATCATCTGTGAGAAAATTTGTCTAGAATTGTAAATGAGTTTTTAATACATAACATACCGCTTGACAAACCTTTGCTTAGATGAAATATATACACTGTCAGGCTTGAAGGTCATAGCAAGCTCTTATTTAATACACAATGTGGTGTCCAATTGTATCGTAACACAAACAGTCGTATAATTAGTTACTTAAATTGAATATCTTCAGTATTAAACTGGTTTATTTTCTTGAAATGTTAATTCCATGTTTTATAGCACGAATTTACTAATCCATAATTTAAAGAAAGCCAGTACAGGTACATTGTATCTATCACGTATTCAAAGTTCATGCTTTGCATGCTTCGTTTATCGTGCGAAGTTTTGATATAAAGTGTGTGGAAATAAGTTATATTTGTACACAACATTTTTGGAACGACACCAGTACACTTCAAATCCCATCCACCCATTTGTCCCTTATGTCTTATCTAGAACCTTTTTGCTGTGCTCTGATCTTTATTGTTCAGATCACAATGCTTTCGTCATAGCTAAATGGATATCTACAGCTGTGGAGTGATCAGTATAGACACATAGCCGTTTTCATAATTTGATCCTGTTACGAATTTAGTGAAATTGGAAGTTGGACGATGGACAATTGGCGGAATTTATCTGTTGATACTAAACTGCTTTGGAATCAACCCAGCAGAATTGGACGTTGTGCTACATTGATTGGTTATCCTTCAATGTTTTTCGTCAACACGTTGTATGTTGGCCATTTGATAGTTGAATTTTGTATTTGTATATTAAAAACTATGACAAATTTTCAGCCAAAACTATTCAATTGTTTGTTGTCATTAACTATGCTACATGGCCAGATATCGTCATCATTTGAAGTCTATCATACACAAAGAGTGTAAGCATCAGCTGCAATTCACAATGTTCAGGTTCTCGTTGCTACAATTCCAAGGTCTCGTTTAATTATAGTTGGTTCGCAATTCATATAAAATAACTTTATTTTGATTTGTTGACTTTATTAACTAATTAATTACTGTGAGGGTTGCTATTAGACTCACACGTGGAAAACACTTTTATAGCTACATTAATGCAGGAGAGGTTTAAGTCGAAAAAACAATTTAACCCTGTCACCTTATTTGAAGTGCCTGTACCAAATCTAGGAAGGTGGGTGTGGTCTTATTTGTGGGTATTAAGGATATCTATTTTGTCTCTTTTAAGTCAGTTTTCTGGATTTTGGAATTGTTCCGACAGTGTGGTACTTGTTTTATTGTTTTGCTTTTTAATACCACAACATTCCTGCTATCATATGAGAATGAGAGTCAGTTGCTCTTCTGGGGATGGTGGAAATCTGAGTATATGGAGAAAAACATTTAGATTTCAAAAATCAAAAAAATATAATACGTCATTGTTTATCTTCTTTTGTAAATATTCACGTCCTTTGTATCAATTATATATATAATTACGTCATGATATAGCTGAAATATTTCTGATTTTGGCGTAAAACAACAATCAATCACTCACTCAGACATATGATTAGGATGAGAATTCTGATTTGTTTTGTACTCAACTGTCTACAATTCGTTAATTAAGTAGCAAAACATTATGCATTTTAATCTTTTCAAATGTGTTGCTACCCTGTAGATCTGTGGCGTTATCGTGTATGATAAATAACACCACGTATCAACAATTAAATCAATACATAAGATTGTTAAAATAAAATAAAAAAAAAGGTATAACAAGCATTTAAATAACTCAATCAGCAAATATTTGGAATTTATTTGACATTTCTTATTTTAGTATCATGATGTAAAATATGTGCAAAATTTCTTTGGACATGATATACTCATATTAATGTCTCTAGTTTTTCCGAAAGTCATGTCTTCAAAATCTGTTTATGTTCTTATTATGTGATGACAGCACTGGATTACGTGAAATGATATCTATTTGTTTAATAAACGTTAGAGAAACCGAAGGGACGGGTAATAAAGAATAGACAATCCAGAAAAAACTGGCAACATTGGGTACACAAGACGAAGACAAAAAAAAACACAAGACAATATGTGTTGGACAACACCATACACAAGACGAAGACAAACAAAACAAAAAACACAACAAAATATGTGTTGGACACCACTAACCGCAAACAAATACAGATAACGTATATAAGGCATGAACCCTCCTACAAACAACTGGAGGTACAGACTAACCGAACATCGTTTTTATGTGGAAATCGTAACATAGCAATTAAAAAGAAACA
>MJUT01056751.1:375099-407191 GCA_002080005.1 Gigantidas platifrons
ACGTTAGAGAAACCGAAGGGACGGGTAATAAAGAATAGACAATCCAGAAAAAACTGGCAACATTGGGTACACAAGACGAAGACAAAAAAACACAAGACAATATGTGTTGGACAACACCATACACAAGACGAAGACAAACAAAACAAAAAACACAAGACAATATGTGTTGGACAACACCATACACAAGACGAAGACAAACAAAACAAAAAACACAACAAAATATGTGTTGGACAACACCATACACAAGACGAAGACAAACAAAACAAAAAACACACGACAATATGTGATGGACAACACCATACACAAGACGAAGACAAACAAAACAAAAAACACAAGACAATATGTGTTGGACACCACTAACCGCAAACAAATACAGATAACGTATATAAGGCATGAACCCTCCTACAAACAACTGGAGGTACAGACTAACCGAACATCGTTTTTATGTGGAAATCGTAACATAGCAATTAAAAAGAAACAGCTTTTCGTAGACTTCTATAAAACATTACGAATGTTCCTAGATTTTGTTTTTATTTTGTATTTATTTACAGTGAAAATATTTTCAAGGTTCCTGACAATTTAAAATCTATGGTGACTTAATGTTGTGACGTTTCACCTATTTGCTACCTGCTTTCCCTTCCGACGCACCTGCATACACCCCCGGTTTTCATTGGGGTTCGTGTTACTCGATCTTTAGTTTTATGTGCAATGTATTGTAGCTCGTTGTTTGTCCTTTTGTCCTTTTTTTTTTTTTTTTTTTGGCCATTGTGTTGTCTGTCCTTCGATTCATGGATTCTAATTACCTCTTTGGTATCTTCAAACTCTTCTTCTGTTAAGTACAATTCAGTTCTATAGAGTTATACAATACACCCTCATTGCAATTCCTCTCTACTATTGACAGTACAATGGTATTATATATCGTTATTTTAATAAAGCAATGATACAGGTTATATTTATCCTTGAAATAAGAGGGAAATTATAAAAAGTTTGGATGTATTTAGGCCAATTGGAAACAGATGGACTGACTTTCCCTAAATAGCTTTTAAATATATTTCATTATATTTCGTAATACAAAATACCTTTATAACTAAAAAATAAAAGTATCCCTCCTGCTTTCTCTGACATTTATTTATTTTTTGTTATCGGTTTATGGTAGTATATAAGTTGACACGCCTATCAAAAGCTTAACATACTTCTACATATATTTGTTTCATGGTAGTTCTGACATGAATCTTATAAATATTGATTTGAATTTCTCTAACCTTGTTAGATATTTCTTCTGATATGAAAACAGAAAAATAAGTTATTATATCAGCAACATCTAATTTAATTAGAAATAACCTGTGGCTAAAATCTAATCCATCTTCTTATTATACCACAAACGATGAACGATTGTTGTATTTGTTTTTGTAACCCCCAGAGTTCATTTACACTGATCGCTCTAATCATTATGCATGAAGCTAATCAAAGTATAAACATTAATGTGTATCAGTGCCCAGGGTGACAGTCATACTGGAAGTAGTGGGGTACCAATTAACACACTGAAGATGTTATTAAGTATCATTCTTTAGCTCGTCGTACACCCACCTTTCTGGATATATATCGTAAACATAAGGTTAACGAAAGTATGACTACAGTTCATTTTGACCGATCAGTAAGGAGGATGGTCACATGTTTAAATGTAATTCCTAAAATTAGACTGACATTCCTAACTTTATTTGAACGGAGAAATACGTAATCAAATTCGGACTTGGAATTGCTATAAATAAAATAAATTATTTTTTTATGTGCTTACATACAATTGTGATATAATGTATTTACGTACTATTTTTACTCTGTGTTATTGTTTTCTAGTATTTTGCTTAGAAATTGCACAGTTTGCAGTGACAAAGGATGATATTACGGAATTTGAACGTTTTGTTGAAAATGTGATGAACTGTAAGAAAGTTGTAGGACTTGGCATAACATTGGTTCATGATAATAAAGTGATTTATGCTAATGGACATGGATATACTAACATTGAACAAAATATTCATGCAGATGAAAATTCTAAATTTGCTATTGGTTCCTTGACTAAAGCCTTTACAAGTACAATCTTGGCAAAAGTTCTGAGTGAAAATACAAGGTAAGTCTCTTTAAACTTTATGGGATTTTCGTGTTACTCGATCTTTAGTTTTATGTGTATGTTTTGTAGATCGTTGTTTGTCTTTTTGTACTTTTTCTTTTGGCCATTGTGTTATGTGTTCTTCTTCGATTTACGGATTCTGATTACCCCTCTCGTATTTTCAAACTCTTCTGATTAACATTTCGTACCTGTGTTTGAATTGTCTGTTAAGAGTATACTGAGTTACTTGTATGAAGGCTCGTGTCTTATTTACGTTGTTTGAGTTTGCTTGCGTGTAGTGATGTCCGACACATATAGTGGTGTGTTTTTCGTCGCCCTGTGTACGCTATGTTGCCAGTTATTCTAGATTGTCCATTTTGCATTGCCCCTTCGATATTCTCTAACATTTGTTAACATGTGTGCATGTGTTTGAATATTGTATGTTAAGAGTACACTACGTGTTTATATGAGTAGCATCGTAAATATGTACTATATATATATATAACTGATTGTTGTTTTTCAATCATAAGAATATTTTCTTTGGAAGTAATATCTGTTAATTAATTTACAGCGTTTCGTTACGCACCATTTGTTCGCGCTTGTATTCCCCATTATATCGTAAGGTTATACTACATAATATTAAACATACCGAAATAGAAAACACCTTTATTTCTGTCAAAAAAGAAAATTTCTTCTGGATTACGTTCCATATCAGTTTTTTGTGGTGTTCGCCTTTAGTTTCTGTGTAGTGTTTTGCGGATCAAACAATCAGGAAAAACGAGTTTTTATGACCATTCTGATTTCCGCAAAACAATAATGTTCGGTTCGTCTTTACCTCCAATTGTTTATAAGAGGGTTCATTTCTTATTTACGCTAATTGTGTATGTTTCCGTATAGTTGTATTGTGTTGTGTTTTTTATGTTTTTCTTTGTCTTGTGTGCCCTATATTGCCGGTTTCTCTGGATTGTCCATTTTTGATTGCCCCTTCGGTATTCCCTACCGTGTATTTATAAGCGTAGCATCGTAAATATGTACAAAGTATATACTAGTATATAACTGATTGTTGTTTTTCAATCATCAATATATTTTCTTTGGAAGCAATATGATAATATATCTGTTAATTGAATAACAGCGTTTCGTCACGCACCATTTGTTCGCGTTTGCATCCTCCATTATAGTGTACGGTTATACTACATAATATGTGCAACGCTTATGATGAAACCGAAAAGGATCAGTGTTATTAATGTCAACAGCTCGATTGTAAAAAAAAAGAAGGAAATATTCTTCTAGGGTTGCGTTCCATATCAGTTTTTAGCGGTGTTCGCCTTTAGTTTCTGTGTATTGCTTTGCTTATCAAGCAATAAGAAAAAAACGAGTTTTAATGTGGGCTCGTATTACTAGATCTTTAGTTTTATATGTAATGTTTTATAGATCATTGTTTGTCCTTTTGTCCGTTTTCAATTGGCCATTGTGTTGTCTGTCCTTCTTCGATTTACGGATTATGCTTACCCCTCTTGTATCTTCAAACTCTTCTTTCAATTAAGACATTCATACTCCTCTATCTATTGTCCATTCGGAGTACAAACATGCTGAGATCATTTAGTCCATTCATATCATAATAACACTTAATTCCCGTCCTGTAATTTCCTAATATTTACTATTCATATTTACCATCATGAAGCTAATTTTTACGCTAAATATTATAAGTGTAACCACTAATATAGTTTTATTACATATACGGGGCCGTCGTGGCCGTAATCGAATGATAGTTGGATTTATAACTACCTATGCAATAAGTGCCTAACATCACTAATATAATGAGTTCGAATCCAGCTCAGGCGATATGTGAAAATGTTTGTCAGTGACTTGCAACAGGTCGGTCGTTTTCTCCGGGTACTCCGGTTTCCTACACCAATAAAACTAACAGCCACGATATATCTGAAATATTGTTGAAAGTGGCGTTAAGCAGCATAATCAAAACCAAACTGGTAATGCTACCACTAGTAATTTATCAGACTCTTATAATACATCTGACAATTTATCTCCGCGTTGGTCAAACAGCTTTTAAGTGATTTAAGGTGGTACCATACACTTCAGGTAAAATTTTATCTGCTCGTTTAATTCTCTTATTTTTTTTTTTGGCAGTGTGTTTGAATATATCCATTGTAATAAATATAAAAATTTGAACAAATTCCAACCAACAGACTGAGAGCTATGAATTCACTAGCCACATAGCAGCTTCTCTCTCTGTGTGGTTTTGATCACCGAGATGCTTGAAATGTGCATACAAACATCATATAATCAAAACGTTCAACTGATTTCAAAGTTATCTCACTGTAGTGTATGGTACCCCCTTAATTGATTGAATGCATGCATTGTCCTTGTATTATAATGCCTTTAATATAATTCCGCTGTACCAGTCCTTAATGACTCCACGGCATGTACCATGAAACCTTCTTCGTTCCAGTATTTGTGGGATTTCGTCCTGATTCTTGTTTCTTATTTTCTTTTGTGGGTCTTCAATTGTCATAGATTCAGTATGTTTCATATTTCTTTATCATTCAATTAGATAGAAAAAATTAAATAAATGATAATCCGGTCAATATGGGAATGGTAAATAAAATATGTAAAATAAATATGGAGTAGTAAAAGATCAGAAAACATACACTAACTTCATAGATATACGGCTTTTCAGTACCCCTTTAATATCTTCTAAATGTTCTTGTATAGAACTCATCGTGTGTAACAACTATGAGAACGCATTTTTGACGAAATATGACATATGACAACACGAAATCGTCACAAAAAAAGAAGCGAGAGTGAAATATGATCGGCCATTACAATTAGAAGAGAAGCTTAATTAAGTAGCTGATATCTCTTAAGAAGTAATTTAATTGAATAATGCAGTCCTTGTTTTAAAAACTTGGCAAACAGGGTCTAGATTAGAATATAATATATGATACGTAGACTCTATGCAGGTGTATTACTAATATGAAATGTGAAATTAACAATAGGAAAACTAACATGATCACACATATAGTACAATTTAGCACTTTGACCCGGACTTGTGGTATCCTTTGTTTTTTAATTAACATTTAATTGGAGACTGAAATAAATATTATATATTGATATACTAACTTTCATCTGGTACACTCAAAGTCAATGGAAATATGGAAATATAGGATGAAAAGTTGGTGGTTTTTTAAAACTACACGTTGTTCTCGTGGGGGAATACGCGTATGTTGACCTGTAGCACAACTGACACTTTCTGCAATTTATGCCAATTTTCGTTCATGTTTACAAAAATACCATGTGCTTTTCCTTATTGTTCTTTTGACATTCATGTTAAACACCAGTCGGTTGTTTTTTCCGCGTACGTAGGTTTCCTCCACAAGCAAAGCAGACCTTATCGATATTACTGAAATAGTGTTAGCTGAAAGTCGCATTCAACACCAATCTATTCCGTAGAGTCGGTATGCCAAATCGTAATATCGACGGAACCTAAAATTAAAAGATAATAATATAAAAGGTAAAACAAGAGTACATTCAAAAGCTACTGTTATTGTTTATGTGATATTTTGACATTCAATTTTTGTCTAAAGCATGCTGTTTATTATCTGATGAACTTCACTTTGTTGTGATTGGAACCACAAAATAATTGATCATATGTTTTCTCAAAAAACATGATTTAAGTGGTTTCATAGATATTTTCACACAAAAAATATGCACAGGTTGGAAAACACTTTGTTGAAACAATATGAAGGGGAAAAAACAGTGCCAAACTTATGTCAAGAATACATACGTCGTGAAAAGTACAATACAGCTCAATTGTACGTCCAAAAACTTTAAGCTTGAAATGTTGTCATCTTCGTTTTTCTGCTTGCTTTGGAAAAAATTGAACAATAATTGAAATTTATATCCTGTATTTTTCCTATGACTAATGAAATCAATCAATAAATAATCGAAAACTTACAAGATATCTTACAATTTCTTTAAGAAAAGTGTAGAACAACATGTGAGATACAGAGCTTAAAGTTTGTGGTTTTCTCCGGATAATCCAGTGACCTCCACCACTAAAACTGACAGCCACGATATTACTGAAATATTGTTAAAAGTGGCGTTAAACATCAATAACCCTAAACATAAGTTGATATAACTTGTTTCCAATCTAATTGTACATTTATAAGACAATAAAATATGCTTAAACTAAATTAAACTAAACTAAATCCTAAACTTAGCCCTAACACAGTTTAAATACCCAAAATTTAGATCAGTACCATCTAATTTGATAGGATTTAGATCCAGCCCTTTTTATACGTTTCTCAGATATTTGTGCGTTTTATGTTTCCAATGGCATTGTGTACTATTTAAATGATGATTGGGTTGATAAGTTCTCCTTAATGGACATAATACATTATTATATAAAAGACAACTTCTGTGTCACGATGATTAGACATAAATTTTAGAGGAAACTATATTAAAACTGAATTTAAAAAAAACATATTTTAAAATAAACATTAGATAATGCTGAAGGAGCAATCAAGAGTGGATAATCAAGAAAAACTGGCAATATTGGGCACACAATGCGAAGACCAGCAAAATAATAACACAAAGCAATATGTGTTGGACACCACTTTTACGCAAACAAATACAAATAACGTGAATAAATATGAGCCCTCCTACAAACAACTAGACTTAAAGACGATCCGAACATCGTTTTTATGCGAAATCATGACAGATATCACAACACTAAATTAAGTACGTAAAGATACATAATAGGAGAACACAAAAAAGTAAAAAGAAGAGGGACCCCACCAAAAAACCTGGAGGTGAACTCAGGTGCTCGGGAAGGGTAAGTAGTTCCTGCTTCTGATGAAACACCCGCTGTGTTAATCATATATACAGTCAAGTCCGGTCAAAGTCTTGTTAGTGATAAAGAAAAGAAAAACATCTACGTAAAAATAATAGATCCATTGTCATTTGAGATATGGATATTATGTAACGGTTAACTATATCGTGATGACGACTGTGGAACTGTGGAGAGATGACTTCAGCTTAGGCACAACGTAGCCTTGTTTGAGTAGCTCTGTCCAGAAAATCACTGTACTAGGCACTGGGCACAAACTCTAGAAAAACGTATAAGTTGTGAAATGTAGACTCCATACGCTGGTGATGCTGGAATATTGCTACCGACAAAAGAGAAGCTGATTATTGAAACAGTAATCATCACGTTGTCGTAGAGTTTTGTTTTTAATCTTGCTCCATTGTCGATTACAATGTGAAGATCAAAGTAAGAAGCAGACTTTTGAGTGTAAGTATTATCCTTTACTTCAAGCTCATTTGGATAGATGTGATGCAGATAATCACCGAATCGAAAATAGTTCAGTGACAGAAGCTGGAGTTAAAGATCTAGACTAATTGTCTATCTCTATTCTTGAGAAGCCCTTGAAGGATGTCTGCCTCATAAGCGTGTTGAGTAGCGGACCACCATTCGAACCCAATGGGATACCAATCGTTTGTTGATATACCCGTTCACCAAACAGGACAAATATGCTGTCTATCAAAAATTCTATCATTTGAATGATCTCGTCTTGTTAATATTTATTATTTTATTTTGAATGGCTTTTGACAAAGTAAGACATGTCTCTACCAATAACAATTATGCATCACGTTCAAGATTACGATTCATCATTCTTTGCAACAATGGCTACTCAACCAGTTATATTTGAGGATTTGCATGTTACTCACAGGTGGAAAACATTTGCTTGACATCATCATTTCAATAAAAGGGAGTGTCTCTGCCTATAAAACATGTTCAAGCCCGCCACGTTTTATTGAAGTGCATATATTGGCGATCATTTATATGTGTGTTAGGGGTATCGATTTCTATGATGTTTCCATATTAAATTTTAGAACTGCAAACACGGTGTGAAAACCCGTCCCCCAATTTGATCAAATTTGCTTATTTGAACAAAAATGTTTAATTGAATGATCTTGTCTCTTTTAAATAAAATTAATATGGGAATATGGGAGGTACTAAACATGGCTTTTTTCCGAAAAAAATAAATCAATTGAAACACTAATAAACAGATATGTCAATTTCACAGCCTACTTAATGTATCTTTATTAGTTACAAAGACCATCCTACTTGTTAATTGTTAGAACCGTGTAAAACTTTTAACCACTTTCTTAAATGGTTATTTTATTATTTAAACATAAATGGATTATTGATTAACGCTTTTGAATATTGACATGAAATGTATTATTTCTGTGAATGGGGGAAAAACGCCCCCAC
The DNA here is from genome assembly GCA_002080005.1 of Gigantidas platifrons. NCBI lineage: Eukaryota > Metazoa > Mollusca > Bivalvia > Mytilida > Modiolidae > Gigantidas > Gigantidas platifrons. The sequence goes on from MJUT01056751.1 coordinate 383,499, forward strand.
TTACTCTACACAGATATGACATTAAAAAACCAATTTCGCTAAGGAAACCAGACAGAGCTAATGAATTAGAAAAGTATATTGCTAATAAAAAACGGTTTTTATCTGTGCTAATATAATTTTCAGCAATGCATATTATATGACACTTGCCATTTAAAGGAGTATCATTGATGATAGATTAATTTCCCTTGTCAGGACAACGACATATATATGTACAACCTGAGTGTTGGATGTCATTTCTGCGAACAAAGAAAATCCGTTTTCCTGACATGTTAACCATTGATGATGTCCATACAATTGGCTTGAACACCAGAAACATTAAAAAAAAATAAAAGCTAGAAAAAATGCTCAGTACAAAAAAGGAGTCGAAAATATATCTATATACAATAAAAACGTAGACATCAACTTTAGAGAGGACGACGTGTTTCTGGAATAAGTCATTAACGATGTTTTATAAAACGAGAGGACTTTTCTCAGTCATCTCTCATCGAACGGCGAAGCCCTGAGATGAGAGATGACTAAGAAATGTCCTCGAGTTTTAAAAAACATCGTTAATTATTTTATCGCTATTTTGTATTCATAATTAAATAATTTTTGTTGAGATACTGACATTTTTTTACACACAATTACTATTTTATATCGTTAATCACTTATTATCAAGGATTTGGTAATGCGACGTCATTAAGCAGAAGTTATAACATCATATTAGAAAACAGCAATAATATTAGGTACGTGCGTCCTTGACAACGCTTAGTTACTGGCGATAATTTTCCATCTCACTCTACTAGCGTGAGATGGGAAATTCTCAGATAGCAAGATCAAAGGAAAACACCGCAAAATACCGCGATAATAACCTTTATCAGGTACTCTCATAACCAAAAAGACTGGAAATAATAAGACTTATGTTACAAATGTAGCAAGTAGAATACCGTGTAGTGTTTGTGACTGTCATACTGTAACATTGCAGGCTTATTATCAATTCACGACTTCCTGTTTCGGTTAGTAACCTGAAGGTCATGGGCAAGTTTTGTAATATCTGAATCTGATTATCTAAGGATCACGAAATCACACAAATATCAATAATGAATTATTAGAAACATTATGTGAAGTTTACTGTAGATTTCAAATGTTGGACAACAATATATTAAAATATATGTATGATCAATGAATACCATCATTGTGGCAACATGCCATTTATAGTATAGTGTTTCTTTTTCTACATAAATGTTAGAGAAATCCCGAAGGGTCAATATCAAGATAGGACAGTCCAGATACGGGCATCAATGTGTACAAGACACAGAACGAAGACAAATAAAACAAAACCTATAATCTCCAAAACAAAATACTGTTTATTTGAGGTATAAATTTCAAACATAATAAACACTTTTAGATAATTAGAGAATGTTATTGCTGTCTGTGCCAAGAAATATCAGAATTGTATGACAATTACATGAGTAAAGTTAACTTTAAAGTGGAAGACTAAAGCACCATATAGCTTTTTTATGAATAAAATAGTCACATGGTGTTAGGATGTTTGACCCCTGTTTCAGTTATGTTATGGCTTTTAGTTTCATTTAAGGGAGACATCGGAGTTCTCTGTGAACACCACCTAATAACAGCAGGTCACCAAACACATTTATTATATATGGATGTATCGAGTACACCTCACCATGGGATGAGAATCGAATAAATATAATTTTGTAATGATATCACTGGTTGCTTAGGTATAGGTAGACGGTTCCTTAGATAAGATGATAAGTAACTAGGTACAAAACTGTGCCACCATACAGTGAGTTTCCCATCGTAACCATTCATGTTATAATTACTTTGTTTGTTTGAATTTTATTGATTATCAGTGGAAGTTTATGAAGGACGTTGGATGTTTTACTTTATTGAACTGTAAAACATAATTACATTCATTCATACGTAGGCGGATGTTCTATAAAAAGGCTTCTGTTGTAATTAACGTATTGTTTTCACACAATTCAATGACTTTCTGCTGCTAATTAGAGTACAAGTGTTTCATTTTATTAAAAACATGTTTTGCAATCAATCAGGAAAAACGAGTTTTCAAAATACATGTTCTTCAACAGATTCGGGCAACCGTTCGGGGGACATGCACGGTGAGATATTTTATTGCATGTAAATAAATAAAACTAATAAGAAAAATACGGTGATACCAAAGAGCGAAGCGAAGCCGTCAATCGAAGAACAGACAATACAGTGACCAACAGAGAAAACTAAATATTGAGAAGCACGAACACCAATAAAAGGCGAGTGGAGGTGAACTCAGGTGCTCCGTAAAGGCAACCAGTTCCTGCTCCACTTGTGGCACCCGACGTGTTACTGTTAACTCACTCGAGCATCATATGATATCGTAATCGTGTTGGACACCAGTATGCTTAAAATAAATTGTTTTCCTGCAAATTTATTAATTTTTGTTCTATTCATAAAGCCATCATTGTAAAACTAATGTGCTACAATTTAAGTTATGTCCTTATGACAATATTATAATGAAAAACATAGATATCCAAATTTGTGCACACGACGTTCAAGTGCAACATAAATTTATTATTGTGAAGATATTTCAACTACCAACGTATAATGCAACATACTGAATACCCGTTGTTATTTTCATTATTGGTGCCACTAATGGTACAGAAACTGCTTACTTACCCTTCCGGAGAACCAGAGGACACTCTCGGAATTTAAAGGGGTTTGTTTCACTCTATCTTTAGTTTTCTTTCTTGCGTTCTGTAAATCATTGTTTGCTTTCTATTATTTGCTCTTTTGGCCATTGTATTGTCTGACCTTCGATTTTCAGTTTCTGACCTCTTGGGTATCTTCAAACTATTCACAATACAATTTAAGTAAAGTTTGTAGAGATCAAAGGGGTCACCCAAAGCCGTAAATCGAAGGACAGACAACACAATGACCTAAAGAACAGGGACAAACAACACAATGACCTAAAGAACAGGGACAAACAACACAATGACCTAAAGAACAGAAGGACAGACAACACAATGACCTAAGGAACAGAAGGACAGACAACACAATGACCTAAAGAACAGGGACAAACAACACAATGACCTAAAGAACAGGGACAAACAACACAATGACCTAAAGAACAGGGACAAACAACACAATGACCTACAGAACAGAAGGACAGACAACACAATGACCAAAAGAACAGAAGGACAGACAACACAATGACCAAAAGAACAGAAGGACAGACAACACAATGATCTAAAGAACAGAAGGACAGACAACACAATGACCAAAAGAACAGAAGGACAGACAACACAATGACCAAAAGAACAGAAGGACAGACAACACAATGACCTAAAGAACAGAAGGACAGACAACACAATGATCAAAAGAACAGAAGGACAGACAACACAATGACCTAAAGAACAGAAGGACAGACAACACAATGACCAAAAGAACAAAAGGACAGACAACACAATGACCAAAAGAACAGAAGGACAGACAACACAATGACAAAAAGAACAGAAGGACAGACAACACAATGACCTAAAGAACAGGGACAGACAACACAATGACCTAAAGAACAGGGACAAGCAACGATCTACAACACATTACACAGAAAACTAAAGATAAAACAAAGCGAATCTCATTAAAAACCGGGATAAACAGTTCCTGCTTCACAGATGGCATCCGTCGTGTCTTCGTTATGTGGGTAGAGATCAAACGTGCCTGTGTCTCTGTATTGTACATTCCCCGTTGCCCCTTCAATTTTCTCTAACATTTATTTAATAATGACTGCTATGCATGGAGCAAGATGTGCTTCTTATTACCGTTTAATGGTCTCCTTTGCTTGTGTGGTTTTGCTTTATTCCATTGTGTGTACTTTATGTTTACTGTTGAGTTGTATTTTCCCCCATCAATATTGCCTGATGAAAAAAAATATATATTTGAGAACTTAATTGTTAATTGTATTGCCCAGTGAATACTTTTATATTTCAATGTAACAATAACTATATTAAGCATACAACTTGAGTTCATCATGTTTGATGCATTTGTTGAAGCAATAATGTATTTATCAAAGGCATGATAATGGACTTTTCGGTTGTAAAACATAAATTCATTCTTTTTGGTAATAAAATAGCTAAAAATTACTAAAAGGAATGTCATGTCTTGTAGAAGTACAGGTGTTCTGTATAATAATGATGAATAGATGTGTCGGAGAAGATCTGATAACGTTGTAAAATAATGAACACCTATGAAATTAACATTTGATCTGAAATAGATCATGCTATCAGATGTTGATGAAGTTTTATGGATGAGCAGTGTATGCATTTCAATTATTATTTTCTGCCTTAATGACGTAAAACTCTGCATTAACGGTATAATATTAATGATCAATGGTCTAATATTCATCAACGACATTGATTTGGCTAATCCCTGTTAATGTTATCGTCAATGATGAATATTTGCTGTCTTTTTTAAAAGTTCACTTTTGAATATTCTCATTAATGTAACGTTTAAATACTCTTTGATACATATATAGAAGAGATTGTCTCCTAAATACCCCTTGAGGTTTACCTAATGATATGAGAATAACACATAAATATCGCTAATGAAGTAATACCTGTAACGCAGGTAGACATAAATTGACAATCATTGATAAAAACGTAGATATTTAATACGGCATAGCAACATTTTATTAAGAATCATTTCCTCTTGACAAGAAATGTATTCCAGATCCTTTCCTCCTACATGACTTATTACCGGGTTTGTAACTAGATTAACATGGTGAAGCAGGAACTGCCTACCATTGCGGAGCACTTGATTTCACCCCCAGTTTAGTGGGGGTCGTGTTACTCGATCTTTAGTTGTATGTGTATGTTTTGTAGATCGTTGTTTGTCCTTTTGTCCTTTTTTCTTTTGGGCCATTGTGTTGTCTGTCCTTCGACTTACGGATTCTGATTACCCCTTTGGTATCTTCAAACACTTCTTATTGTCTAAGATTTAAAAAATATATATTTGTACCACCTTACGTATTAGTAGTCTTTTTGTAAGAATTTTATTATGGAAACAATTTTTTTTGTCTTTATTTCTCTTTTTCACCTACAAATTTAACACATTTTAAAATGTTTGGTGTTCACTAATAACGTGTAGTTATCATCAATATATTCTTCGCAATTTTAAGGAAACACATACAATGTATTTTCTCAAAACAAAGCTATACTTTTTTCTTCCATATGTTTTGAAGAAAATAAATTTCATAAAGCCAGATTGAACTTGGACGCTTTATACTAGGAGAGTAAGGTTGTTCTTCAAGATACAAGAAATGAAATGACAACACAAAAAAATACCACATCATTAGACCGGTTTCAAAGACCAACACTGTTAGACCGGTTTCAAAGACCAACACCACTAGACCAGTTTCAAAGACCAACACCGTTAGACCGGTTTCAAAGACCAATACTGTTAGAACAGTTTCAAAGACTAAAACCATCAGAACAGTTTCAAAGACCAACACCGTTAGAACAGTTTCAAAGACCAACACCACCAGAACAGTTTCAAATACCAACACCGTTAGAACAGTTTCAAATACCAACACCGTTAGACCGGTTTTAAATACCAACACCGTTAGACCAGTTTCAAAGATCAACACCGTTAGACCAGTTTCAAAGACCAACACCGTTAGAACAGTTTAAAAGACCAACACAGTTAGACCAGTTTAAAATACAAACACCGTTAGAACAGCTTAAAAGACCAACACCATCAGAACAGTTTCAAAGACCAACACCGTTAGAACAATTTAAAAGACCAACACCGTTAGACCAGTTTAAAAGACCAACACCGTTAGAACAGTTTAAAAGACCAATCGGAGGATCGTAAAAACTTAGGCAAATTATTGATATATCTATCTCAAATATATATGGTCGAGCACTTCTCTGGAATGGTATATGCACTTCATTAAAGAAATGACAGGGTGACACAAGCCTGTTCAACATATGATTAAAATGTTACCCTTCACATTTAGTGGAGTGATCAGCATTGTTGTAAAGAACGACAAGTCATAATATTGACTTTGGCATAAATAAATAACCAAATCGGTAATCAGAAGTGAACAATTCATAATGGAAAACTTAAATTCGTGTTTTTTTTGTCATGGAGTCATGCAGAGAGATGATCACTTATGTCAAATTCTAAGTAAATCTCAGCAAATAAGACCAATGGTGCCTATTGTGTTGTTTCTTTTATCTGTATCGTGTCTTCCCAATTAATAAATTGATTCACATTCTTTCTGTTTTTATGTCCTCAGTGGTATTTCAAAACTTCGTACAAATCCCAGCTAAGCACCGGTTGTAGAAAACATTACGAAACAAGAAGAAAGATGTCAAACACATTGGCACAGTTCTGAAATAATGACAAAAAAACTTAATTACTGATGACGCATATTAAAAGTACAAATATGAATGAATAGCGGTCAGACTGAAAATGGAGAATGACTTCTTTAATTAGATTAAAGTATTCAATTTAATAATATACATCATCAAGAAGCTAGCTTTATCCTTTAATTTCACTTTCCGCTATATAGATGATGACCTTTCTACATTTTTGGGATTGTGTTGATCGCATATATCTCATTGAGCTTGAAATAAAGAATACCACAGATACAACTTTACCTAAATCTCGACATTGACAGTGAGGGTCGATTACGACAAAAGCGATGCTTTCAATTTTCCCAATGAATGTGAACTTTCCACTTACATTTGTACATGTAGCAACATTCCAGCAGCACCTACATATGGAGTATTTATTTCTCGGTTGATACGATACTTCAGAGCTTGTGGTTTTCTTTAATAGAGGGTTGCTGCTAACAAAGAAGCTACTGAACCAAGGTTACCCAATGGTTAAGTTGATGTCATCACTTCGAAGGGTTTACTGCCGCCACCATGACTTGGTTAACAGTACGGAATATATTTGTCACAAATGACTACGGATAATGTTCTATTTGTCGTAATTACAATCCGGTTCTTTCCTCATTTTTAACTTATCACCTGTATTCTAATAAGAGTAACACGATGGGTGTCACTATTTAGTGAGACAGGAACTTCCAGCCCTTCCGGATCACCTGAGTTCGCAGTGGGTCAACTTACATGTCTTTACGTTTTAGTTCCGTTTTTGTGACGTCCGCTACGATTTCCGCATAAAAACTAGGTTCATCTTTACTCCCATTTGTTTTACAGCGGGATCATGTTTTATGTATGCTATTTATATTTACTTACGTATACTTGGGTCCAAAATGATTTACAAATCAGATGATGTTCGTCGTTTAGCTGTAAAATGACAGATGTCACAAGTGAAGCAAGAACTGCTAACACTTCGGGAGCTGTTGAATTCACTCCCGGTGTTTAGTGGGATTTGTGTTGCTCAGATATTAGTTTTCAAGAACTGCTAACACTTCGGGAGCTGTTGAGTTCACTCCCGGTTTTTAGTGGGATTTGTGTTGCTCAGATATTAGTTTTCAAGAACTGCTAACACTTCGGGAGCTGTTGAGTTCACTCCCGGTTTTTAGTGGGATTTGTGTTGCTCAGTTATTAGTTTTCTGTGTAGTGATTTGCATAGAATTGTATTTTGTCTCCACCTCCTTGATTTACGGCTTCTGATTACAAATTTGATATCTTATGATCTGTCTTGTACTTATATCTACTAAAATAAACTAAAGGAATAGGCAAAATCAATTAATGTTACATATACATGTTGAAGATTGCCCTTGCTTACCTATTTTGTCCCTGTATTGTTAATAATGCTGTCATAGTGACAACCGGAACCTCTTAACCATAATGGAAGCGGGAGGTTTGGCGCTGTAAAATCTTATTCAACCCACCATTTCTTTGGAAATGCCTGTACCAAGTCAGGGCCATTGCGATTTTCCCTGTTTTCCGGTTGTTGACTGATTTTGTCTGTTTGTTGATTTATGAGTTTTGCCTTTCCCTTTGGAATATTGCTCGGTGTTCGGTAAATTTTTTATTACCCTTATTTGTCAAATTGTATTATTACTGTAAATTTCAAATACAGATAAAATTAACAAATCGTGTCAGTGTTAATTGTGTAATTGTTTATGTTTTTGTTTGTTTACTTCAGATATACCTGGGATACACCAATTAAGGATATATTAGGAGGAAATTTCAAATTGTTTGATCATGTAAGAACAGAAAACATTAATTTGCGTGACCTGCTGGGACATAAAGTTGGAATTCCTGGCTTCTTCGAACCTTTACTAGTGGGTTTTCCAGAGAATACTACCAGGGAGGAATTTGTAAGGTATGATAGTTTTCTAGTATGTAAATATGATTTACGGAATAAGATATAACGAAAGTGTCATTTGTCAAGGGAACAGTACGAGAATAAATAGCCCATGATGTATGTTTGAAATACTTAATAACCTTGAACCATAGATTGTTATGTTAATTTATACTTATTCATATAACGAACGCATGGTAAACAATGCCGGGCGCATATTCGAATAAAGGAACGACTTGAGTAAAACTTAACTACAACAGAACATACAGTCAGAAAAAAAAACCCAACAAACAATTGACTCCGTATTCCCGTGAAAACGCCACAAGGTGCAACATATCATGTCCCATTAGTGTTGAAGGTTGACGTTTTGGATACTATAATAAATAGTACAAATATCTGGTTCACGGTTGACATTTATAGATCCACCGATTCAAATCAATCATCTTTGTTATTATCTGTATTGTCTTTAAAATATCTGTTAATCATTTCCCCTTTATATGTATATTTTCTTAATTACTTCTTAGAATCTCTTAGAAAACATATGCTTTTTGTTCCATGTTATATAATTGTATCATTTGTTGAACGTCATTTCATATATTTTGGTAGGCAATTACAGTACCAGCCACCCGCAGCGCCAATTCGGACCAAATTTATATACAGTAACTATTTCTATGCTCTCGCTGGATACGTAGCTGAAAAAATAACAGGCCGTTCCTGGGAAGACCTAGTTCAGGAATATTTATTCAACCCTATAAGTATGGGACAAAGTGGTTTTGTTGATCATATCAATAAATTTGATGACTTTGCTCTTGGTTATTCATATCTTCAAGAAAAGCCAGTCAAGTTATGTGAGAAATTGTTGTAGTAAGTATATAGTAGGTTAATTTTAAAACGGTTTATTGGCCACTTATATCAGATAGTTTGGTGGAGGTTATACCTATTGCATAACGGCAGTTAAGAAGGTCGAGATAGACATTATCTTATGAAAAGACAATCTAAACAGTGATGGTAGCAATTCCACCAATATCAAAACAACCAATCACCTCTCACCTTAACTAAACTCATTGAACACAAAAAGACCAGGACATATGACGTTTGGGACAGGCACACAAATGTGACGGGGCTAAACCGGTGAAGGAGATTCCCAACTCCCACTCTTGATAACTGTACAAGTACCATAGCAGGGTCAATGAATGCTGGTAGTTAGCTGAAGACTAGCTAGGAAGGTAGAATCTGTTTGTTAAAGACCATTACTCTTTTATAGATAAATAATAACTACTCATTCTTTTAAGGACTTCTAACAGATTTAATATTGGGTCCATAAAATTAGCTTAAACCCGCCACTTTTTGTCTGTACCAAGCCAGGACATTGATGCGTTATGTGTTTGTGTAAGGAGTATATATTTTGACTCTTTCTACAATTTTGATACTTGATTTTAGAAATTTCCGACAGCGTGGTATTTGTTGCTTATCGTTTTATTCCAAACCATTGTTTTTTTTTGTATTTTCGATCATGTCCGTGCGTCAATGTTCTATAAGATAAATAGAAGATGTGCACTACTATCAAATAAAAACGAGAACATCAATGGGGAAATGTGTTTCACTATATGTCGCCAAGGTTAAGGGATATCACTCCATAATACACAATATAGTTTATGTTTATGGTGTTTAACGCCAATTTCAACAATATTTCAGACATATCGTGGCGGCACAAACTTGAGAAAACCGCCGACCTGTCGCAAGTCATTGACAAGCTTTATCCACAAAATGTTGTACCGAGTACACCTCCCCATGAACAGGGTTCGAACTCACAACTTTAGTGGTGACAGACACTGATTGCACATGTAGTTGTAAATTCAACTACAATACGATCACGACCACGACAACCCTCTTGTAATTGACTGGCGAAGATTGCAATGAAACGAATAAACTATTTCAATTTCTTCTTTCAGTACTGCGTCACCATCCGGACCAGCTGGTTCTATTTATTCTACACCTAAAGATATGGGGAAATGGATGCTGTTTCATCTAAACATGGGACATAACTCTAGTGGTCATTTAATAGTTGACAACAGTACACTGAAGGAAACATATCGAGGTCAAATGGCAACACCGTTCTTTGGAAATATGTATAAACCACAGTTTCCTATTTCTGACACTGTAATCTCGTATAATATGGGATGGTTGACATCTGTATATAGAGGTATGTATATATACTGTGTCCATGTGAAACGCATCGGTGGCGTAATGGTTAGCGTGCTCGTCTCGAGTGCAATAGATCGTGGGTTCAAGCCACGGTCGGGTCAAACCAAAGACTATTAAATTTGTATTTGTTGCTTCTCTGCTAAGCACACAGCATTAAGGAGAGCAAAGACTTGCTGGCTCGGAATCAAGATAATGTGTCTGAGTGGGTTGATATGTCTATCTGTGAATCAAGATAATGTGTCTGAGTGGGTTGATATGTCTATCCATGGACTGTTGTTTCAGCGAGGTACATGTAGCACTATAAAAATCCAACTAACCGCGTTGTTCTAGTGTAAAGCGGGACCTCATCATCATCTCTTTGACAATTAATTTGTTCACGCCATGATATATAGCTGATAAATTACTGATTTGATGTTATACAACAATCACTGACTTTGTCCATGTGAGTTGTCATGTATTACTTTATACTCTATAATGATTTTATTGTCAATATATATATATATACAATTGGATTGGGAACAAGTTTTTACAACTTACTAGTCCCTCTCCACGGTCATGTATATGTGTGCGAGGGGTTCCGATGTTGCCTCTATTTCTTCGATTAGATTTCACAACAGGTGTCAATGTGGCATGTTATTCTTTCCATTGTATCTGTAATTTACTATTAAACTCTGATATGATTGCTTTCACGACCACAGCACTGTTGTAGGGATTTCACACGACTTTGTAAATGGGTGATTACCTATTTTCACGTGCGTATAGTCATAACCATTTTAGTTCAAATACCTTACATTTAACAAATTAAGGTATACTAGTAATTGTAATTCTCAGCCAACGTTAAAAATAGGGGAGATTTTTATATGTTTCTTTCCTCTTAATGTTTTCTTTCAAGTGGATCTGTAAACAATTGTTGACCAAAAAAAAATGAAAAAACGAAAAATACTACCAGAATATTTCCAAAATATTATCGCAAAATCATAGAAACAAAAAAAACAAGTTGTCTAGTAATATAATGTGTTGTTATCTATATCAATCTCCAATCATGTAAACAATAATATCTTGTTCTTCAAAACATAGTCAAAATAATTATATATCAGCATATTATTAAATGGTACTTGCCAAAAAAGTCATTAGACAAGACAAAAAATATACCAATAGTGTCTTTTTTTCGATCTGTTGAATGACTTATGTTTTTTCCTCTCTCTCTAATTCTTGGCGCTGTCTTCTATAGGATCTACCTATGATATATTGACACATAGCGTATCTTCATGTTAAGACGTAACTAGAACGAACACAGATTATCTAGGTCCGTCGAAATGTTTGAGTAAAAGTATAATACTCATATAAAACTACAACACAAACAAAATAAGGGCAACGCAAAGCGTGGCGTATACCCTCGCTTAAACATTTGATCCGATGACCTTGACCTTTGACCTTGAAAATTAAAGGCTCCAAATTCTCTTAAGGACTAAGTATGTACCAAGTTTGGTCAAAATGTATTGAAGAATGTTGATTCTAGAGTGTTCACAAGGATGTTACGGAAGGACGGTAGCGTTACTATACAGTCCGATATTCCTTCAGAACTTCGTTGGCGAAGGGATAATAAGGACACAACTGTTTTTCAGCGTTTAATTTTCTGTGTAGATGTTTTGTAGATCTTTTTTTGTTTTGTCCAATTTCTTTTGGCCGTTATTACTTATTTCAAAGAAACTATATATAAAGTATATCAGCAACAATAATTGCAAAGCAAAAAAACAATGAAAGATTGTTCAGATTTCAAACGCAATAAAATTCGAATCAAACGGGTTATGGGTATAAAGGTAGAACTTAGAATCTCTGTCTGACGAGACACGACCCGACGTACGTCAGTTGCCATTATTTGTGCAGTATTCCTATGACCGAAAGAAGCTGATAACGGCCAAATGATCGGTACAAGTGGTCGATGATGGGTTGTTTCAATGGAATGTTTACCGATCCCATCCATTATATCACCTATGATCACTGTCAATTACCACCTACTTGTTTATTTATTTATTTATTTATTTATTATAGATCTGTGGTGGTAAATATGGCTAACGAACTCATCTTTTGAGGTTGCAAGCAACAATTAAATTTCAAAGAAAACCAATTTACTTGAAAACGTTTTTGTGAGCGATGAAAATACAAGAAAACAATAGGCCTTCATATTTGCTAGGTTCAAAGAAGCAAAACATTAATTCGTCCTGGAATAGAAATTATAAAATGCATTAGCCCTATGAAAAATTATTTTCAATAATTTTAAATTAATGTTTCATACCAATTACATTTGCTAAATAAGCATTGAAAATAAAAATTGATGCGACAAAAATAAATTAACTCAGTTCTCAATGGCCAAAGTTATTTTTGTGTTGTAATTTCAGGTTACAAACGACTGTGGCACTCTGGAGGAATCGTGGGATACTCTTCTCTTTTGTGGTTATTTCCAGACAAAAACGTCGGAGTGTTCGCCTCAATGACTGGATCTAAGGATAATAGCAACAGTGAAACGATAAAGACCATTCTAAATAAAGCTGCAGACATGTTACTAGGTTTAGATCCGTGGCTTAATGACACAACAGCATGTTCTTTTCCGAGACCTTGGGGCAGAACTACTCCTATCCAACATCCGCGAGATAAAATAGTGCCGAAACCTAATTGGAATATTTCTACACAAATGGGTGATTATGTAGGACTCTACTGTAACCCCGCCTTCGGTGCTTTAAAAATTGAGCATCGGAATTCCGAATTGGTTGTTAGGTATGGACGGTTTGGTAAAATGAAGTTGTATCCTATAACAGAAACGGTGTTTGATTTGAGATACATAGACAAACTGTGGTTCGTGACTCATTCAGATAACAATATTACCCCTATACGTATAACATTTAACTCAGATTTTAACTCATTATCATATCCTATAGACAGGACATATACTAATACTATATTTAAAAGAAACTGTAAGTCACATGTTGCTATTCAGGTTATTGATCATAATAATATGCATTGTATACATTGTATGGGTGGCTACCTCAAAATCTATCTCATTCTGATTAATATTCTTGTCATATTATTTACATAAAGAAAATCATTATAATTATACCCTTACATTGTAATATAATTTTTTATTGAAATAAAAACAAAACAAAAATTTAGATATGCGAGATTAGTGCGCAAGGCGCGCCTCTGGAATATCCGTTATTTGGCACACTCATAATCTAGAGATTGGAAAGCCAACCCATTTAAAGGTCTTTTAGAGTATTTAATTCAAAGGGCATCAACAGGAAAGCCAACATCAGCTGAGATCATCAATGTCTGAGGATGTTAAAACATGAATACTTTTCATTTGTATTTTGTATTTTATTTCTCGCAATTTACGTATTAGAAATACAATACGTGTTTTTTTTATTGTTTCGTATCCAAAAATGAGATTTCTTGTGTGCATGGTGTCCAGGATTCATCAATAGATTTCAACAAAGTTTGGGTCTATTAAACTAGCTTAACCTGGACTCTTTTTATTCAAGTACCTTATTTAAGTACAAGCTGTCGTGTATATGTATGTTACGGGTATCAAGTCGTGTATATGTATGTTAGGGGTATCAAGTCGTGTATATGTATGTTAGGGGTATCAAGTCGTGTATATGTATATGTATGTTAGGGGTATCAAGTCGTGTATATGTATGTTAGGGGTATCAAGTCGTGTATATGTATGTTAGGGGTATCAAGTCGTGTATATGTATGTTAGGGGTATCAAGTCGTGTATATGTATGTTAGGGGTATCAAGTCGTGTATATGTATGTTAGGGGTATCAAGTCGTGTATATGTATGTTAGGGGTATCAAGTCGTGTATATGTATGTTAGGGGTATCAAGTCGTGTATATGTATGTTAGGGGTATCAAGTCGTGTATATGTATGTTAGGGGTATCAAGTCGTGTATATGCAAGTCGTGTATATGTATGTTAGGGGTATCAAGTCGTGTATATGTATGTTAGGGGTATAAAGTCGTGTATATGTATGTTAGGGGTATCAAGTCGTGTATATGTATGTTAGGGGTCAGAGGTCGTGTATATGTATGTTAGGGGTATCAATTTTGCATCTTTCTACTATTTTCCTTTTTCTTTTTTTTCCCTTTTTTATTGGAACTGTTCCGACAGTGTGGTATTTTTTGTATTTCACTATAAATAATTCACACTTATTTATTATCAGGGTCACATTTTTTTACAATAAGTGTTTGTACTTTTCCATTCAACCATCAATGATAAAGACGACACAAGTCAATTTTAAAGTTGTGAATTCGACTTCTGAACATGGCGAGGTGTACTCGATACTATGTTTTTTCATAAAGCTTGTTGATGACTTGTTGGTTTGTAGTCTTCTCCTGGTAATCTTTTCTCCACCAATAAAACTAAACAAGAAGATAAAACTGAAATATTGTTGAAATTGCTGAAAAACGTCCAAACCCGGTCACTTGATAATAAAATAAACGTCAGCAAAAACTGAAGGGACAATCAAGAATGGACAATCCAGAGACACTGGCAACATTGGGTACACAAGACACAAGACAAATAAACGTTAGAGAAAACCGAAGGGGCAATAAAGAATGGACAATCCTGAGACACTGGCAACATTGGGCACAGATGACACAGGACGAAGATAAATAAAACAAAGCAAAACAGAAACTAAAATGACGAGTATGACTGGTCTCACAAAAAACTCATATAAGTATATCACCAATACAGCGTGCGTTCGCGCCCAGCTTTGTAAATAACAAAAAGGGTGCACTCGACTCGCAAGTGATAAAGTTCACCAATTACTTGCCCATGGGCGGTGGTTCTCTCCGCGTACTCCGGCTTCTTCCACCACTACAACTGGTCGCCATGATATAACTGAAATATTGCTGAAAGTGGCGTTAAAACACCAAAAATCAAAAACAATCAGAATTCAGAAAATTGTTCAGAAAGTGCCTTTACTTTTCTTACTTTGTGTAAGAGACCTAAAAATGGTGTCTTGGCGAAACAACAACGATCACAATACACCAGATCAATTCCTAATTACCTCCTCCAAACAATTCTCACGAGATCAATTCCTAATTACCTCCTCCAAATAATTCTCACGAGATAAATTCCTAATTACCTCCTCCAAATAATTCTCTGTCAGATGTTTGTTTGGTGGTGTTTAACGCCACTTTCAACAATATTTCAGTTACTAGTATATCGTGGCGGTCAGTTTTATTGATGGAGGAAACTGGAGGACCAGGAGAAAACCTCCGAACTGTCGCAAGTCACTGACAAACTTTATGACATAATGTTTTTCTCTGTGTGATACAAACAATCATTTTTACAGGAATTATTTGAAAGATCTAGATATAGGCATGGTTTTGTTTTATTTACAATGCCTTCTTCTCTTGCAATATGAACTAGCTATCCGCCATTAATTTGACACAACAAGAAGCACGGGATCTCGCGAAGTCACGTCAGGTATCACCATAGCTTGTATCAAACAATACAGATTATACACAATCCTTCTCATTAACGTCCTTGATAAAACAATAAAATATGTTTAAACTACTCTCGCAAAACAAGTCAATGATGATATATATCTTATTGAAATTGTTATTAAATTTGTATTCCACAAATGTCTACTACTACTAAAGTGATTATATGAGGTCGCTTCCCGAACGTAGCGATGTGTACTCAAATGCAGGGTAGTATGCACGTAAGAAAGGTTTGACGATACCAAAGGGGTAATCACAATCCGTACATCGGAGAAGCACAGATAATACAATGATCAAAAGAAAAGGGGAAAAAGGACTTGCAATGGTCCACACACCACCACACAGAAAAATAAATATTTAGCAACTAAAAACTTAAATGAAAATATGTACTTTGAGATGTTTATCAGTTCCAACTCCACTGATGACACCCGTCTTGATTCTTACGTGGGATTTTACCTGTTATGTAAGTTACCAACTGGTAGATACTATTTATATCAAATAATGGGTTATTACCTGTTAGGTAAGTTACTAACTAATATCTAATACTATTTATATTAAATACTGAGATATTACCTGTTAGGTAAGTTACAAACTAGTATATACGATTTATATTAAGAAGAGTGTAATTAGAATCCGTATATCGAAGAAGAACAGACAACACAGTGGGAGAAGACATTCTAAGTTGAAAAACTTGTGTCTAATCCATTTGTTTTGAACAATAAAATATGTTTAAAGTAACACAGTGGGCACAAGAAAAGGTACAAAAAGACAAACATCGATCTACAAAACATACCCCTCATACTAAAGATCTAGTAAGAAAGAACTCCACTAAAACTGTGTTAACTCAGGAGCACCGGAAGGGTAAAAGTTCCTGCTCCACTGGTGACACCCGTTGTGTTAATCTAGTTACAAACTCGGTATTAAGTCATGAATGACGAAAGGACCCGAAAGTGTTTACAAGTGGAATATATCCGTGGTCATTTATATAACATTGGCAATTAAATGCTTTCTGCATTTTATGTTCAAAACTCTTTTCTGAAGCATACTTCCACAGTTGTCCAGACATTTTCTATGATATTAAGATATGGTGGCTGCGAGGGCCAATTCATAGTATTATTACAATTTTCTGTTTTCTACATGTTTCTCTAGAGTGTGAACTGCTTCATTGTCCTCCTGAAACATATTTACCGGGCAACAACTGGACAGAGATTGTTATCTAAATTTGGTGTATTCTTTCTTGAGTTTATATTTCTATCCACAGGTGAAAGAGTACCAACTGCATCGTATGATATGCATCCCCAAAACATAGCACTAAGCTGGAGAATATTTTCATTATTGTAAATCTCAAGACAACGGGGCCTTTTATTTTTTCTCATTCTTTTTTCCAGACTTGCACCCTTCTATTCTTGACTATTAATACTTGAGTTTCATCTGAAAAGATAGCTCCGGGCCAATCGAGAGCAACATTCCTATTTAAATGGCATCTACAAAAGATCTGTCGCTTCAGTCTGTTCTGTTTGGATATGGTGGTGGTTTTCTCTCCTATGATACCCTTCATCATGTAATCTTATTTGAATGGTTCGCTTAGAAAACTTGTGAGATGTATATTCATTAAGCAATCTAGACATTTCTGACAATATGTTGAAAAGCTTCCATTTTTTAAATTATATTCCTTGTAGAACTCATGTTTGGAAAACCACATCACACATTCAAATGTATAAAAACTTACAGCAATCGTCTTGGAAATTACCCTTCACAGACGTTTCAAATTTGTTGTTATTAAGAAAAATGATATAAACAAACGTTCTTTTCTTAAGCTTTAGTTTGCCAACAAAGGTAGGCCTAGTTATGCCATTAACATAGGTAATATCATTCACCACAAAGAAGTCAAATCTAAAATACCTACTTATGTTAAAGATCAGTCTGTTCCTATATTCTCGTATATACCTATTGCAACCAAAATATTTAACTACAAGAACGTGTTGTAGGAGCTCAAAAGACGAAATAACGTTTGCAAATTTAAACAGTTTGACAAAAGGCACGATTCAAGCCATGGCTATACGATACGCTTGTATTCCATGAAGGCATATCGAACAGGCGGCGACGTCCGAAATGGTGGTTGGACGAGAGTTGAGGCACGCCGAGTCCAAAATCATGCACAGACTGGAACAGATTCTACTTAAATACTAATAATTCAGACATAAACCTCCTGATTGCACCTGTGTAAGTTCCCCATTCTTATAACTTGTGACTTTAACATTATAAACAACACCTTTGTTTGTTTTTGCCAAAAGGACAGAAATATTATGAGTCTAAATCCATAAATTGGAAACATAACTTCAACATTATGATGGATTCCGTCAAGGATTCTGTCAGCAAACAATTAAAAAATGGCCTCTTATTTTAAACGAGATTTTCTGGTAAAAATTGAGGTAACATTAAAGATTTTTCATACCCAAGAAATACATATGATTGTTGCATGGGTTATTTCGTGTTATTGAAGAAAAATTACATATTTTTCATATCCATGAAATAAATATGCTTGTTACCTGTAGGATATATACCTGTAGGATCTTTGACGGGCTCATAGGGAAGGAACTAAATCCTTTTTCATCCCACCCATTTTCAGTAGTTTTATGTTAATAAAAACAAGCATCAATCATGCATTCTTCGAGTCATACTTAGAATATTGTTTTATTATTTGGTATTAAAGTAGTGATGTCCAAATTTGAGTACTAAAATGAATACATTTCTCTGTCCCAGTGGCGATCTAGAAGAATCTTGAATTCATTGACTGTTTTGGCACAAATAACATTTGTTGGCAATTCATTCCAATCATTTATAATTCGCTGAAAAAAATGTCGTAATCTAAATGATGAATTACAACGAGGTTTAGCAAGTTTGAACATATGACCACGTGTATTCGAATTGACAATAGTAAAAAATCTGTTGCATGAGTTATTTGGTGTATTCCTGATGGTTTCTATCCATTACTATCTGACACATCAATCAGTAACATAAATATACTAGTACTATTGATACTCTGGTGTGTTCCTCCTCGTCCATTGATACAGTTGTAATGTGAAGGAAAGAAAACAAATATTGTTCCTCGTTCTCCATTGATACAGTTGTGATGTGAGGGAAAGAAAACAAATATTCCATGGCTAGTATTTTACTAATAATATCTGGAGGAGAGACAGATAACTTGTACAACAACCATAGCTTTCATGAAAACCTGCACCTTGTATATACATCTTATTAAATTGATATACACACACATAAAGGTAAACAAAACAATTAAAAGAAACAAAACAAATAATTAGAAAAAAGACCTGGTAGAGCCAAACAACAGATGCTCCATAAATACAAGTTCATAACTAGGAGAATAAGAAAATGCAATCATATTTTTATATTTATAAATGTAATGGTAGAGAAAACAATTAAAGATAACAAAACAAATAAATGTAATTAGAAAAGTTGGTAGAACTAAAAAAAACAAAAAACAAAAAAACAGATGCTCTCTGAATACAACTTCATAACTGGGAGAATACGAAAATACAATGCTATTTATATATCATATATGTATATAAAACAGAAATATTGCAATGTAGATAAATACGTAACATCTGTGAAAGAAATAGAATAGAATAGAAAACTTTATTTTAAGTCGGGTTTACATATAAACTTACAAACATAAGCTCTGTAGAGCTTTTTGCAGACATTAATAACAGTAACAACACATACATTTAAAACATATAAATACACAAGCATGTCATATAACATAGGACAACAGTTGATAATTTTATGAACAACATACAAAAATGTATATACATGTATGTGTAATAAAAGTTGATACATGTGAAGCTGCTCAGTGCCTCCTCTTCATCCTTATAATGGATAGAGGAAGGCCTCGTGATGGGGTTGTAATGTTATGATACGGAAGGCATGACCTTGGATTATAGTAGGTAACGTGTTTGAAGATTGCCACGCTCCCTGCACGCTACAGAACTTTTTTTTGTAGATTTCGAAAACGAGTAGGAGCATTGTAGCTGCTACCAAAAACTATTTGTTGTATTCTCCCAACCCTCTAGACTTTTTTCAGTGGCAGTCAAACTAACCCGATTGACCCACCCCTTCTCTCATTTCTTTAACAGTTTTTACATATTATTGAACTTGTTTTCGTCCCCAATAGTCAATCATTCAACGGCGCATGCATAGTTCGTCATAGATGCATACATGAGAAAATACTAGTTGCTAATCTTTTCAGTTTTTTGTGTTGTCCTATTATGTGTCTTTACGTTCTTAGTTCCATGTCGTGATGTCCGCTGCGATTTCCGGATAAAAACGATGTTCGGTTCGTTATTACCTAAAGTTGTTTGTAAGACGTCTTAAATCTTATTTACGTTATCTGTGTTTATTTTAGTATAGATGTGTTCAATATATATTGCGTTGTGTTTTTTGTTTTGTTTATCTTCATCTTGTATTTAAGACCATAGTAAAAACGTCAATGTCAAAGTCGAATTTGACCTGTAACTTGTAATAAAAACTACTTTTGTTTGATAAAAAAAATAGCTTCACCAATTGCAGTTTTCCATGAAAACAGGGGGCAAGTTCATACTCTACTCAATGGTAAGCTTCTCTTGTTATAGAGGGCCCGGGTGGCTCAATGAGTTAGGTAATTTGATTACCTTACAACTCATACAAGCCTGTAACCAATACGGCGTGGGTTCGTGCCCGACTTTGTAAATAACAAAAAAGGGTGCACTCGACTCGCAGTCGCAAGTAATAAAGTTTACCAGTTGCTTGCCCATGGTCGGTGGTTCTCAACGGGTACTCCCGCTTCTTCCACCACTAAAACCGGTCGCCATGATATAGCTGAAATATTGCTGAAAGTGGCGTTAAACACCAAAATCAAATCAAACAAATCTCTTGTTATACACAGTATCGTTGTTCCATTTTCGTAAAGTCAAGAAATCGCACAAATTGATTGAAAACAAAGTTTTGTTTGTGTCAGCAGCAATATTAATTTGCCTATTTCTGTGATTTTTCTATTAAATTTTAGAACTGCTCTAACAGTGTGGGATTTTATGTTTGTCATTTTATCAGCAATAATTTGAACACTGAAATCCTACAATGGTAGTTGATCTCCTTTAATAAGTAATTTATTAGATAGATGAAGCTGTTCAGAAAGATACTCTAATTGCTATTGTGTCGTGTCAATTGGAATACACACACCCCCACATGTGAGACTACTTAAGAAAGAAACTGTTACAAGAGAAGATCCTTACATACTATTACTCACAGTGTCTTCCACTTCTACTGATTATATTAAATGTAATTCTTTACTGAAACATGTCATGCAAAGAACCCTGCGTAATTAAAGATCCCACCTACTGCTTAAGTCCGTCAAATTAACTTAAACCCGCCACTTTTTTTCATTGAGGTGTTAGTAGGTATACCAAGCCAGGAAAGAGAGCAGTCATGTGTTAAGGGTATTGATTGTGCCTCTTTCTAAGATCTTTGCATTAGATTTTGGTGCTGTTCCGATGTTGTAGTATTTTCTTTTCCATGTTACAAGTGGACTGTTAGATGTAGAACTGCAATATAAAATAATCCTTACTTTTTACATCTAAAATCTGCTTATACATGTGTATCGTGTTTATTTAAATCAACATCTCTTATTGCATTGACTGAAAAGTTAACCAAAGACATTAATTTAGGGGGGGGATATACCGAAGATCATTCAACAAACTATAACAATATTACAACAGGCTGGGAGAAATGCTTATCTTTTCCTGGTATAAAACATTTGTTATGAATAGGAGTGTCGAAAATGAAAGACACGGAAGATAAAATGATTAGATGGACTTATAATTTTGTAGTTTCCGCGAAAACGGTTTCATTCCCTTTCTCACAGGGTCCCAAATCATGCCATGGTGGCCATATTGGATTTTCAATATTTCTTCTTAAAATGACATACAGGGAAAGATCCAGCATTCCAAAAACATTCTTGGATTTCCGGTCCATATAAAAATCATACACTTTGTAGGGAACCATCTAGGTACAGTCACAGCATATTAAATTTCCAACCTCGGAACCAACATTTCGAAGAATTCAGTGTTGAGGCTGAGGAAATCAATTAGTATTATTGGTTCTGGTGGACAAGTTGAGCTTCAAGTCTGCACCAAATACTAATTATAATAAGATCCATCAAAGCATAGTATAGAGTTGATTCATAAAAGATGCAACCCAGTTCTTTCAAAGATGTTAACGGTTTGATTTTGATTGTGTTTAATGCCACTTTCAGCAATATTTCATCTATATCATGGCGACCAGTATTAGTGGTGGAAGAAGCCGGAGTACCCAGAGAGAACCACCGACCATGGGCAAGCACTGGTAAACTTTATCACTTGCGGCTGCCAGTCGAGTGCACCCTTTTTTGTTAGTTACAAAGCCGGGCGCGAACCCACGCCATATTGATGATAGCCTTGTATGAGTTGTTAGGTAATCCAACTACCTAACTCATTGAGCCAACCGGGCCCTAAGATGTTAACGAATGACAGTCTCAAAGTGATATTAATACCCCACAATATCCCATCTGATGAGGGCCACCAAAGAAGCATTGGATACAGTTGATTCAGAAAAGATTCAGTGCAGCCAGTTCTTTCAGAGATGGTAATGAATGACAGTTGAAAATAGATGACAATAGCCCACAAGGCCCTTTGGACTAGGCTTGTTGACTACTGACAAACAAGGGCTAATAAATATAAAGATTTGATTTGATTTTTAGTGTTTAATGCCACTTTCAGCAATATTTCAGCTATATGATGGCGACCAGTTTTAATGGTGGAAGAAGCCGGAGAATTACTGACCATGGGCAAGCAACTGGTAAACTTTATCACTTGCGGCTGCGAGTCAAGTGCACCCTATTTTTAATTTACAAAGCGGGGTGTGAAGCCACGCCGTATTGGTGACAGGCTTGTATGAGTTGTTAGGTAATCTAACTACTAGTCTAGTCATTCTACTGTTTGACCTAAAAGTAATTGCAACAGAAATATTTTTTGCGAGATTCGTTGTTTTATATATTTACAAAGATCATATTAAAAATCGAGAAAAATCGAGAAAGGGCAAAGTCGTCATTTATGGTAATAAAGATCGTTCATTTTTCGAAAAAATTTCGTCAAAACATGGCTTCCGTAAACACTGAAGAGCTAACAAGGGAGATAAATTGTAAAAATGCAGAGAGAGAAATGCAGACGACGCACCAACTAATCATCGTTAAATAGTACTGGTAAGTTTTATAAAATGGTTAAAGCCAACACAGATAGACTACCAGAGCCTCTTATTAATCCTAGATCTACAAAATACGTATTTTTCTTGAGCGTACGGGTATAATTCGATCTGTGTATCCGACTGGCCAAAGACCTCCAAAATGTTTTGTTCCATGTAAACAAACAACAAAAGGCTTTAAAATGAGGGATGATATGAAAACTACAACATATATATTCAATGTATATGACCCTAGATCGAATCTGAATACAAAAATAGCATTCCCACCTATCCTCTCACTGACGGCCAAAAAAAAGTATGGAACGCAAAACAAAATGTCTAACTGCACAAAATAATTCTAAAGATTCTACTACTTAAAATACGTAATTGACGATTAAAAAAATGATAAAAACATAATTTAAAATAAATAAAATAA
>MJUT01056751.1:471610-490522 GCA_002080005.1 Gigantidas platifrons
TTCCCCCCCCCCCCCCAGGGATATAAAATTGTATCATTAATAATAAATTAATAAATAAGACATTCAGATTTTCTATTTAAAATAAATCTCATTCACAAAACCACTGATATTTGTGTTCAATTGTTAACGCTGATTTAAGCTTTAGTCGCAACAAATTTTTATTTTTCTCTTTAAACTGTCGAAACATAACAGTTATTTAACTGAAAAATTCACAAATAAAATTCCCCCCCCTTTTTTCTTGTTTAAATCAATGATCAACAATATTCCAGAATCAAACTAATGAATAAATATAGTGAAACCTGACTAAACCGGAATCCTGTCCATTCCGATCTAAATTTCAAGTCCGTAGTTTTTTCCTTAATAATCTTTGTTAAAAATTATACACTGCACATTCCGAATTCCGGCCTTGACTTACGGTCCCAATACACTAATTACTGTTATAATTTATCTCCGTAAACCGGTCATGATCAGATCAATCAACCATGTGTTTACATATATGTGAATATCGATCGGTAGTAATTCGAAGTGTGTATATTAGCACACCTGTAATTAGTGATCACTGGTAACTCATGTGGTTAATGTTTAAATGTTCATTAAATATTAAACAAACATGGATTCAACACCTAAAAAGCGAAAGCTTAATCAAGATGAAATATCCCTTATAAGTGTTTTTTTTTTCGATGGCACGCTTTTAAAATATCCAACATGGGGGAATCCTTCCCGAAAACAATGCATATGTTTACAATGGTCATAAATGAACAATAAACAATGACCTTATTATTTAAGTGATGAACTAGCATCCAAGCCATACAATCATAACTTGAGATAATTTATTGTTAATCGGATTATAGTCTTCACAGCTGGGAGTATTCAAACTTCCAGACTTGTCATAAATAATGACAAATACATTTTGATTCTTTTTTTCTTTTTCTTTCAATCATTAAAAGCTTGTGTAAACATAGTCTGGCAGTCTAATTATACACTAGGTAATTACATACACATTCAATCTTATCGACAGCATTATTGATTATTTTATGCACGGGTAGATATAGTCACACTTTTATTTTTAGTTTTATTTTCGTATCAACGTTTACTGGTTCAAAACACAACTGCACTAGAGAGTATTACAAAAAATGTAATTCTCTGAATAATTCAAAAGTATTTTTACACATTTAATGATTTTGTGGAAGTGTCCAAACAAGTAAAGAAATACGAAAATGTGCACTCTCCTGCAAAATAAAGAATCTGGACAAAATCCCGTGCATTATGCATAAGAAATTACGATACTCAATAATAATTATTTCAAAACAATTCCTATTTTGAATTGTTAGTTAAGCAATTCAGACAATGTAGTTCTAATATAACGGTCTATCCGCTAAAATTTGATTTGGGTTAAAACTCAGGATTGCAAAAATTAAGCATACCGCTAAAAAAATCCACCAATTTGGAACAAAAACGCGAAATTTGGCTCCCGTGAAAAAACACTTGTACGGTAGTCAGAGAGTAGACACTTAATAAACAGCCCACTGTCAATACCGACCGTGAAACGTGGTCCCAATGGTGGCCGATTTTCACAGGTTTCACTGCATAACATATATTTCTTTTACATGCATTTTACATTGTCAATATTCTATATTTATAAACTATTGACCTAAGTAACCATGCTGAGTCAGTGTGTTTTAAATCGGTCATCATATTGGTGATAATATAGGGTTAGGCTTTGGGTTATGGTGTTTAATGCCACTTTCAACAATATTTCAGCTATGTCGTGGCTGTCAGTTTTATTGGTGGTGGAAACCGGAGTACCCGGAGAAAACCACCGACCTGTCACAAGTCACTGACAAACTTTATCACATAATGTTGTATCAAGTACATAGCGCCTGAGTGGGGTTCAATCTCACAACGTTAGTGGTGATAGGTACTGATTGCATAGGTAGTTACAAATCCAACTACTATACAATAATGACCACGACGGCCCCCTTTTTTCCGAATGTAAAAAGTAATTTTAGCTTGGTAACAATATAAAATGATCTTATACTTTCAAAATTTTTTCAAAGAATAACAAACATCATTTTTTCGGAAAAGTTTTCATCCAAATAAAAAGCAAAAAATGAAAAATTTCATTTCGTTTTGAACACATACTTTCAAACACATTTATCTCCCTTTATTTTATGGATCAAAAGATAGTATTTTCTTCAGGACAGGCAGTACCTTTCTTTCATCAGAAGCATCAACCATAACTAACTTGAATATTTTAGGGTACAGATGTTCATATTCTTTTCCTAACATATTCATTGCTGATCTTGGTCCTTCTATATTTACATCTCCATCTTCTAGTAATGCCTACAGTAGACAAATTGAGGAATAACTGTACTGTATTTGAAGAGTTGGAGGTGTCAATTGTGGATTTGACGGTCGCAAATGCCGTTTTACTGGTGACATGAAGCGGAGCCAGTAAAACAGATATTTGCGACCATCAAATCCACAATTGAGACCGACAACTCTTCAAATACAGTACTGTTATTCCTATTCTTATGAAATTCTCCCAACGTGAACACACTAGTTTGAAAACATACAAATAAATGATGAAATATATGCACTTTTCAAATTCCTTCCGCTAATAAAATAGTAATGTAGTTGTTTAAGGATCCGCCATTTTGAAAACGTGAAATCCTACATGTCATATGTACAACAATGCACAAAAATAATTAAAATGCCTACCTTGAAAACTTATTTTAGCTAAATTCTATCTAAATTGAAATGTACACAAATCCAAAAAACGTCTGATCTTTACATTTTAAACTGGAAGTCTTCATATGACGTCATGTTGTTATGTGCCAAAGTCGTTCAACAATATTTCCCGAATTTTAATTTTTGTGATTTTTAGACCCAGGGATATGCAAGAATACATTTTTATATTCAGTATTGCATTATAATGGATAGTAAACTCTATTTGTGACCATCAAATCTCCAATTGATGCCGTGAAATTTTAAAATACAATATACATTTTAGTTATCTCCTACAGACCTTGGATCGTTTAACTTAACAGATATTTCGTATTGTTTGCGTTTTTCGTTCGTTTCGTTTGCGTGTATCGTTCATTCGTTTTCCGTTTGTTTCGTGTATCGTTTGCCAGTTTAATTAGACGAACACACGAAACGAAATACGAACGAACGATACACGAAACGAATGCACGCTACGATTTCCAGTTTAAAATAATTACTACATGTACAATTTCAATCTTACTATTACTAAAAATATTAAATTACGGTGTAAACAAATGTTGCATATACAAACATATATTTCCTTTATTTACATGTACCAGTAATTTTGTATAATAAGGGAAAACATATTTAATAAATGCATTTTTTCTAGAATTTAATCTAGGACAAATACACAAGAAATCATCTACATGAAGGTAAACAAACGCCTCTGGCAGTTTCACCTTGGAAATACATGCACTGCAGGTGTGAAATGTCAAATTTCATTCTAATTAACAATTATATGACCTTTTGAAGTATAATTATATAATTAAATAAATATAAATTCTGTATAATTACATAAATAGAAAGTCATATTTGGAAGTCAAATATATGAGATTTAAAATTTATTCATAAATATAATTATTAAACACAACTATTTAATATAAATTGTATTATCCTATTACTTTACCGACTAATTTATCATTTATATATATATAACTTGCTTATAAAATATAAGATTACAGAAGTTAATCACATCAATTTGCACAAAAGTCATTCAAATAATAACACAAAACTATTTGTGTATCGTGCGTTCGTTTCGTGTATCGTTCGTTCGCTTAGTGTATCGTGCGTTCGTTTCTTGTATCGTGTGTTTGTTTCGTGTATCGTACGCTCGTTTCGTGTATCGTGCGTTCGTTTCGTGTATCGTGAGTTCGTTTCGTATATCGTGCATTTTTCGTGTCGTTCGTGTGAAGCGTTCATTCGTTTTTCGTTCTTTTGCGTTTCGTTCGTATTGTAAACTTATACGATCCAGGGTCTGTAAATAGGCCGTCAGCGTGAAATTCATTGTCGGGAATATCTGGGTCAGCCATATTGTTTACAAACAAGTACATTCGGCGTAGGAATATAGCATTCCTTCAGGCCTGTCAACTGCAGATTTGATGGCTCTCGATAGCCAATGAAAATACGCGTTACATTATAATTGCATTAGAATTGTTTTTACCAGTATGTATCTCTAATAGTATAAAACCTAGATAATGTAACAGTGAACAGTGGACCAGATGTCATAAATACCATACAATAGGAAAATACAAACATCTGGGTTTTCTATAGTGGCTCTGATAATTTTCATATCTTATATACACAATAATACAGTTATTGAATAAATACACCAAACGAACTCACGATACACGAAACAAATGCACGATACCTGAAACCAATGCACGATTCACGAAACGAACGCACGATATATGAAACGAACGAACGATACACGAAATGAACGCATGATACATGAATAGCATCGTGTTATTATTTGTTATTTGAATGACTTTTGTGTAAATTGATGTGATTAACTTCTGTAATCTTATATTTTATAAGCAAGTTATATACATGAATGATAAATTAATCGGTAAAGTAATAGGATAATACAATTTATATTTAATAGTTTATATTACCAATGTGCTTAATAATTATATTTATGATTAAATTTTAAATCTCATATATTTGACTTCCAAATATGACTTTCTATTTATATAATTATACAGAATTTATATTTATTTAATTATATAATTATACATAATTTATATTTATATAATTATATAATTATACAGAATTTATATCTATAATTATTCAGATTCTGAATTGACAATTCCAACCAGACATAGGTGTCAGTTATTTTCTCGGTTAAGCTGTCCGAGAGGTGTGTGGCTTCAAAAGGTCATATAATTGTTAATTAGAATGAAATTACAAATGTAAGAGTTGACATTTCACACCTGCAGTGCATGTATTTCCCAGGTGAACTGCCAGAGGCGTTTGTTTACATACATGTAGATGATTTCTTGTTTATTTGTCCTAGAGTAAATTATAGAAAAAATGCATTTATTAAATGTGTTTTCCCTTATTGTACAAAATTAATGGTACATGTAAATAAAGGAAATACATGTTTGTATATGTAAAATTTTGTTTACACTTTAATTTAAAATTTGTAGTAATAGTAAGATTGAAATTGTAGTAATTATTTTAAACTGGAAATCGTAGCGTGCGTTGGTTTCGTGTATCGTGTATTGCTCGTTTCGTGTATCGTTCGTTCATATTTCGTTTTGTGTGTTCGTGTGTGCGTCTGATTAAACTGGCGAATGATACACAAAACGAACGAACAAATTACACGCACGAAACGCAAACGAACGGAAAACGAAAAACGAATGAACGATACACACAAACGAAACGAACGAAAAACGCAAACGATACGAAATATATGTTAAGTTAAACGATCCAGGGTCTGTAACACAGGGGAAAATGTTTCCTTTGAATAGAAGCACAGTCAAACCTGCCCATGAGGTCACCTCTATTAAGCAGTCACCTGTATTAAAGGGTCACTCTTTTCTTGTCCTGACATAGAAAAGTTCATTTAAATTGAACCTCTTATAAGAGGTGACCTGTCTTAAAAGACCACTTTTGCTTTGTCCCAAAGGTGACCTCTTAATACAGGTTTCACTGTATTCACTTAAATCGAGTAGTATTATACCATCCCCTATTTTCAAAACAAATACAAAAAATATCATTTATTTCTCCAGAAAGATTTTCAAAATTCAATAAACATTACCTGCACTGCTTTGTATCCTTTGAGAAATTTATCACAACCCATCTCATTTTCAAGTTCAGCTCGAAGTTTTTCAAGCGATGACGATAAATTACAGCTGTCATCATCATCCAAAACACCTGTATCATCACCACTCTCATCTAAAAATACAAATTGATGAAAATCACATATTGATCAAAATCACAGATGGAACAAATCACAAGTTAACAATATACAACTAGATATCATCGAGATGGAATCCATCTCTGTGGGCCCCACCATAAATAACTTGTGGTAAAACATTTATTAGGAAAGACTGATGTTAACTTCAGTCATAAAACACTTTTGGAGATAATTGATTCATTTGAAAAGTATAAAGTTCAAGATCAATAGTTGATTTTTTTCCCTGTATCGCCTAGCTGTGCCCTGCTGGATTTAGTGTTGTATTTATGAATCAAGTAATACCAATCCATCAAGTGGTTTCAGAGATGAAGATGAAAATGTAAAACGTTTGTTACGGTAAAATCACTAATTTGACCTTGAGGTCAAAGTTCAAGGTCAAAGGTCACCAACAATGGTACGCGACACATCGTCTGGAGGTGGTCTACCTACATGCCAAATATGAAAAGCATATCTTGAACGACAAAAAGGTTACAGCCCGGACACGATTTGATATGGATGCAGGGACCGATTGATTTAAACATATTTTATTGATGAATTACATATTACATTTTTTTCCACAATACAATATAACATAGGATTCAGAAACAAGCGTAACGCTTATATTAATCCGTTTCCTAAAAACACATGATAAATTGAAAATAGTCATTAAAACATTGATACTCAATTAACTTAACATTGTTTAAATAACAGAAAGTTAAAGGAAAAGGAGAATAAAAAAGGAAATTGTAAGTTGCACTCTAGATAGAAAAACACATGATGTATCTGAGTTTTATGAATTTATAAAAATTGTGTACTTTGTGAAATATATTTATGCACTGTTGTAAAAACAATATTATTTGAATTGATATCAAGGTCTGGACTGCCAAATAATAGTAAATTTTCCGAAAGTCGAATGTTCAGTAGCTGCAATAGCTTTCGAAAAAGACTATTTCGTTGAAGAGTATATTTCGGACATTTAAATAGATAATGATGTGTAGATTCAATCTCTCCACAGACACAATTAGGACTATCAATAATATTTTTTATATACAAATGTTCGTTTAGAGAACTACTTCTCATACGAAGACGAGCGTGTAATATTTGTGTCAGTCTTGGACCGTAATAATAATATTTAGGTACATTATCATGATCAACTCTAGAAGAAAGTCTAGATTTGAGAATGCTAAGGGATGGACAGTCTTTTATTTCTGGCGGTAGAGAATTCCATAATTTTAAAGTAGATGGTAGAACATAACTAGCATAGAGTGATGTTCGGGTTCTTGGCAACGGAAACGCATTGTTATGTCTGGTGTTGTATGTGTGCACATCCTGAAAGCGGTTAGGAATCAAAGTTAATAAAGATGTCGGAGTTAAGTCATTTTGCATTTTAAATAGTTGAATGAGCTTATGGTTTTCCCTTCTATCTTTTAGTTTTGTTAATCCAGTTTCTTTGTATAATTCCCTTAAAGGAGTTAATTTTGTTCCACCCGATATGATCCTCATCGCTTCAATTTGAACCTTTTCCAAAATATTAATTAAATACATATTATGAGGGTCCCACACTACATCCCCATATTCTAATAGTGGTCTGATAAAAAATAAATACAACTTTTCAAGTGATAATCTATCTAGTCTAAATTTTAGCATACGAAGAATATTTAACCTTGAATATGCTTTGTCAATAACAAGTTAAATATGTTTGTTCCATGAGCCATCATCGGAGATTGTTACACATAGATGTTTATGATATTTCACATCTTCGAGTTGCTGGTTATTCATAACTAGAGATGGATGATGTGGTTTGTTGACTTTCCGTGAGATAACCAACGTTTCGGTTTTCTGAGGATTAAAACTAACCAACCATTTGTTAGACCAAGATGTGATAGTATTCAAGTCCCTGTTGAGAATGTCTGCTGATTCAATTGCATTATCGACTATAAGAAATATATTGGTATCATCAGCAAACAATCTCACTTGGGACTGAATATTCGACAATATCATTTATGTATAATAAAAATATTATGATTTAGCCAATAATTATTGATATGTTTAAACACACATCGTTCCATGACTTTACCAACGATACTAATCAGCGATATCGGACGATAATTTTGTAACAATGCGGGGCTGTCTTTTTTGAAAACTGGACAGACGTTAGCTTTCTTCCAATCGGAAGGAAAGACACCGCTTCGTAGGGAAATATTAAATATCTTACATAAGGGGTATTTTAAAATTGACACTCCTTCCTTAATAATACGGGGACTAATATCGTCGGGTCCAATAGCTTTAGATATATCAAGAATATTTAGCAAATCAACAACGTCTGATTCCGTAATATTAATATTATTTAGCACATATTCCGATTCAGATAAAATATTTGGAAGGTCAACGTTCGCATCATCCAACTCAGTTTGTACAACAAAAAAATTATTAAATAATTCACACTTTTTTTTATTATCATAAATAAGCTCATCATTAACTTTGATGGGGGGAATGATCTCTTTTTTATTTTTAAAATTTGATATTTGTTTAGCTATTTTCCACCAGTTTTTTGTTGACGTACTGTCGTCATGCAGTTTTTCGGAACGTTTGTCAAAATAAGTTAATTTTGCATTCCTAACTTTAGATGTGCACTCATTTCTAATATGACGGAAACGTTCCCAGTCTAGTACTGACTTTGAACATTTCGCTCTTGTATGGTGGCGATTTTTCTTTCTAATGGTACATTTTACGTCATTTGTGATCCAAGGGCAGTCATTGGTCCTAATAGTAATGGTTTTGTCTGGAACATTAGACAGGGCTATCTGTAGTATCGTACTTGTGACGTTAGTTACACTCTGATTGACATCGTTTTCATTGATAAGTGTATCCCATTGTACAGACTGTAAGTCTCGCCTTAAATCATCATAGTTACCCTTTTCATAAAGCCAAATGTTACGTTTATAACAACTAGAAGTGTGTTTTTTACAATTAAAGATACCATATGTAGGACAATGAAAACGAGTAAGGTCCGTAAGAGCAGGCCCAACCTCTGTATATGTAATAAATGAGGGATTATGTGTTAATACTAGGTCAATAAGAGATTGACTATGTTCTGTGAAGTTAGTCGCTTCATTTATCAGTTGATGATATACAATCTCATGATGTCTTTAACTTTACAACATTGGGGGTTTAACTGATTGTCGTTAAAGTCACCTACTAGGATAACAGCATCTGCATTGCAGTTCAAAGACAGTTCTATAGAATATTCCAAACTAAGCCATACCGCGGCCGGACCACCCAAACACACTCTAAGCCGTTGATTTCAAGATCGGTTTTCCTTTCATAATGGACAGTTTCTTTAATATAAACGGCAACTCCTCCGTATGAACTTTCAACACGCTCTTTCTTAAGAGGAATGCTAAATGAGTTTAGTTTTATATCACGGTCTGGCGTTGAATTTTTAAGCCAAGTTTCAGTAAATGATAATATATCAATATATCAATCTTTTTTTGTTTGCATAAAACTATTGATGCTTTTCATCAACAAACTTTGTTGTTTTCAGCTTTATTGATATTTACAGAGCCTCATAGGTCAACATTAAATGTTAGGAAAGTTTTTATCATATAATTTTTCTACGTATTAAAACAAATGACACATGTAAAAGCTAAAACAAACAAGCATTGGACATTATGCAGTTATTTAATGGGTGTGGATACCCATTAAATAACTGTTTTATTTCCTTATTAAACAGAAGCAAGGCAGCGGACATGACTTAAATATATTCATGCATACATTGTAGAAAAATTGATGAAAAGGATTTATTTGTTGAATTGATAACAATAAACAAGTGGAATACAGAGTAAAGAGTCTTTAATTTTTATATTACATATGTTTTTCAATGTTAGTATTTCAATATTAAAACTTAGAAATTTAATGAAAACTGAATGTTTTTTAATTTTTTGAAAATTTTAAAATCTTTTGAAAATTTTGAAATTTTCTGAAATTTTTGAAGTTTTGAAAATTTTTAAAAATTTTGAAATTTTGAAATTTTTAATTTTTTTTTGAAGTTTTGAAATTTGTTGTCCAAGGAAAAAAATGGTTCAAAGGTCAGTTCAATAGTCTGCCGTGCAATATTCTCTTGAAGACTATTGACGCGTCAATAGATCACAGGGGAGCAAAAAACGCAAAAATTTCTTAAAATATGTAGTTACTTAATAAACAAGAAAAAAATTACAATTAGGTAATAATAATAATTATCCAAACAGAACTCTGAACAATGCAAATCTAACAATGTGAGATTATGAACATGACTACAAACAACTGTTCCTTAACCTTTTAATTCATCTGAGTTTCATTCACATTCACAGATATATCTTATCATTGATTGATTGATTGATTGATTGATTGATTGATTGATTGATTGATTGATTGATTGATTGATTGATTGATTTATTTATTGATTGATTGATTGGTGTTTAACACAAACATTAGCAGTATTTCAGCTATATCAAGTTCATTCTTTGTCAAAATTAAATATCTCTCTAAATCTAATATATATAATCCTACATATATTCAAAATAAAGCCGGTTCCAATGGGGTTTGGCCATAATAGACAAAATTCACCATGGATTATGCTTTATACCCAATATATCAGAGTTATTCCAAGAAGGATGACCTATCATTTTGTAAAAGACCTTTCTGCAAGGCTAATATGCTGTAACATTCTGCTTCAAAATGATAACCAATGACTAACTAATAAAAGTGTTTTAATACTGCCTTCTTAAGATGGAAAGTTTGTAACCCTTAGTAACAGAGATATTACACTGGATGTAATAAGTAAAAATATTGGAAAGTCAAATAATATAGTGAAGAGTCTTTGGGATCAAGAAAACCAAAGGGCTCAAAGAGGATAGAAAAAATCAGCTAAGGTCACCTATGCCTGAGGGAGGAGAGTCTTGCACTGTTTCATTTATTCAAATAGTTGGTACTAACCAGACTTATCACTAGATATGGTAGAACTACCTTCCATTATTGGTATTTCTTTAAGAACGTTAATGATTGTCCTGCCATGAGGACCCCACTGTCGTCTGGATGCTGCTTCTCCTCCTACATCACCAGGGTTAACAATCACCTGGTCCCGTGCACTGGTTACTGAAATAAAGACAAAATGACCCATTTCTAAAAATAGAAATTATTGATACTGGATAGAAGTTATTCATATTGAACTTTTAATTTACTAATTTAATAATGTTTTAATTTTTTAATTTGTAGTATTACTGATTCTTAATTTCTACGGAGCCTCACAGGTCAACATTAAATGATAGGAAAGTTTTTATCTTATAATTTTTCTACGTATTAAAACAAATGACACATGTAAAAGCTAAAACTAACAAGCATTGGACATTAATGATTATCCAAACAGAACTCTGAACAATGCAAATCTAACAATGTGAGATTATGAACATGACTACAAACAACTGTTCCTTAACCTTTTAATTCATCTGAGTTTCATTCACATTCACAGATATATCTTATCATTGATTGATTGATTGATTGATTGATTGATTGATTGATTGATTGATTGATTGATTGATTGATTGATTGATTTATTGATTGGTGTTTAACACAAACATCAGCAGTATTTCAGCTATATCAAGTTCATTCTTTGTCAAAATTAAATATCTTTCTAAGTCTAATATACATAATCCTACATACATGTATATTCAAAATAAAGCTGGTTCCAATGGGGTTTAACCATAATAGACAAAATTCACCATGGATTATGCTTTATATCCAACATATCAGTTATTCCAAGAAGGATAACCTATCATTTTGTAAAAGACCTTTCTGCAGACTAATACACTATAACATTCTGCTACACAATGATAATCAAGGACTAACTAGTAACAGTTTTTTAATTAGCAATTACGGCTACAAGAAAACAAGCAAAAGAGAATAAAATGTATGTGTATTGCCATTTATATATATATATATATATATATATATATATATATATATATATATATATATATTATTTTTATATCACAATAAATAAAAATACAAAAATAAATATCATTTTTGGCTACATGTATGAACTGTCCACCATTATCACATTAATTATCACTGTCCATGAAATTCAATGTTAACTGCTCGTCACTATTGTATTAACTATATCACTGTCCATGAAATTCAATGTTAACTGTTCGTCACTATATTGTATTATCATTGTCCATGAATATTGATCACACAATCGCTGCAATAAACAGTTTGTTTTATACGATTAAAAATTTAATAAGATATACATATACTATATATTGCTTGTGGTTTTAATAAAATTACTAAATTTTTTAAGGTACCGCAGGTGGGTGGGTATTTTTGTTAACAAACGTGTTCTACTTTACACGCATGAAATTAAATCAAAATAATGCTCACAGTATATGAAACACTGGTTTATAAAGTGAAAAGAATAATAGTAAGGATCAAACCAATAAGAATAAGGTTGTGAGTAGATTTAACTACCTTACCAGAAAAAACTGGAAAGTGAATAGATCACACGTATAGGACTTAAGCCAAATAATAAAACACTAGAACATTGAATGCCCCCGTCTCAACCTTATCCACCTCAACCCCCTCAACCCCAATTTACTACCTTAACTTTTGGCTTGGTTCTGAGGAATGCGAAGGGGTATAATGCAAAGAAAACGTCTTGAAGAGCCAAAATGGATTTTCAATATAGCTTTATTTCAAGGAATGGTATATCATTCATCGGGTATGATGTAGAAAACTTATGTATAGACTTTAAAAGGTGTTTGTGTCTTAGTGTGTGTCTGTAAGACCAATGTTTTGCTTAGTCAGCATCAAGCAGAAATGACTGAAATAAATGAATTTGTACCTAACAATGTAAAGGAGCGTTGTTTACACGTTAAAAGGTTTCAGTGGCTAAGTTCATATATGCATAATTTTGTAAAAAAAAAAAATTTGAAAATCAAAATCCATATAATATGCACACCTTCAGTGTTGGTACTAACTATCTACAAAATATAAAATGTCTAGCTCAAAAAATGTAGGAGGAGTTAGCCGGACAAACCATATATCCTATATGGATTTAGCAAAATCTGTCTAAGTTCATGCATCTATAATTTTGTAAAAAAATATTGTTTAAAATCAAAATCCACAAAATATGCACACATTCAGTGTACGTACTAACTGTCTACAAAATATAAAAGATCTAGCTCAACAACTGTAGGAGGAGATAGCCGGACAAACCATATATCCTATAGGGATTTAGCAAAATCTGTCTAAGTTCATGCATCCATAATTTTGTAAAAAAAATTGTTGAAAGTCAACATCCATAACATATGCACACCTTCAGTGTAAGTACTAACTGTCTACAAAATACAAAAGGTCTAGCTCAAAAACTGTAGGAAGAGGTAGCCGGACAAACTATGCATACTTAGTGTGACGAACGGATTGATGCACAGACGGACGGACACACGGATGCACGAATGCACGTACGGATGGACAGGGGTAAAACAATATGCCCCCCGACCAATAGTCGCGGGGGCATACAAATATAAATTAATTGTAAACCTCTTGCTAATTACATACATTTGTATTTTGAAATACCAAAAAAAAAAAAAACAATTAGCAATTATGGCTACAAGAAAACAAGCAAAAGAGAATATGTGTATTGCCATTTATATATATATATATTATTTTTATATCACAATAAATAAAAATACAAAAATAAATATCATTTTTTGCTATTAACTGTCCACCAAGCCTTAAAAGGGCCTCCAAAAATTAAAAGAATACTGAAAACTGCGCTAAGTTTCCTCTCTCGTAACCCAAACTTCTCCACACGACAACCTTTTGTAGTGGAGGATACGAAGCAAACATCCCACCTGAGATGAGTGTAGATCTCAGGTAGAAAAGGAAAAGAAAACTTCATCATATTTTGAAAATAGCTCTCTGAAACGAGAAAGAAAAATTACGCAGCAGACATGCATATATATTTATATCAAATACAAATTTAAAAAACAGACACAGAAACACAAAATTAAATATATTGTATGTTTATAACACAAAAATAAACATTATATTTAATAATAGATAAATTACATTCTTGAACCATACATGTACGTGTGCAACCGTTTATACTCTTAAATGTTTAATAATATTAATAAATTTCTTCCTAAGTAATGCTGTTCCAGAAAAAATTCAAGTTTAAATGATCTTTTGGGGCAAAAGAGAGGGATCAGGTTTATTCTTTTACAAAAAAACTTCTGTAAATATTTGAAAATGAGATATGTCTTCCTTTACATAAACCTTTACTCCGCATTAACTTTGGTGACCATTCTTTCTGTCAGATTAAAATCACATAACCTGGATCATATTGAAGTAAACACTATTTGTGCAGAAGTCTTACGTTTTATATAGTGAATTAAATCTCCATAAAAAGATATTATTTAGTTTACAGATTGGTGTATAGCAATATTATTGGTACCTACATGTATTATAATAAAATCTATATGTTTTAAATTGACCGTTCCATTGGCAACCAGGTTAGATAGCTACCAATAGTGGCAACTGGGAACGTCTGCACTGAACACCCATTAATATCTGTTACATATTTAGGAATTGAAGCTGAAAGAATTGTTCTTATCTTTTAACTAAAAACACCTGGAAATATATATAAATACCAACACTTAAATATCGAAAATATGGTCCTTCATTTTAATAGCAACGGAAATTTTGTCTTTTAAACTGAATTTTAAATATGTCTTATAAGCATCGCTGCTCCAATCGCCGCATAATTGAATCAATTCACTTAATATATTGGACGAAAAAGCCCATGTAGCCCCTACCCTTCTAAAACTATGCGAATAATACTGTTTTGGGTCCTCTCCAATTTCTTTAATTAATTTACGTAAACCGTTTTGAAACCAATAATAAGTAACTAGAAGGAGATGTTTTCCTTTCAAAATACAAAAAGCAGGACTTTAATTTTTTGAAGGTGTTAATGATATCATATTAATGTATGCTTTCACTAGACAAAGTGAAGAATTTGGAATTTCAACTAAAGGAATATACAATGTGCTTTCCCCGCACTGTATAGTTTATGACAAACAAATATCAAAAATTAACATTCCTTTACTTCTATCATATTTAATATTTGTTCTACACAATTGTTTTCTTTCATAGAATTGTTTAACTGAATTTGGTACTAAGTCTGACTTTCTAAACATAAGAAAAAATGCATGTAGAAACAAGCACCAAAACGTAGCATCATAAGGCTTTGAAATATCTAATAATTCGAATATTCTTAACAAAATTTGTGATGTTATGGGTAAAGCCTGCTTCGAACAATGTGGATTAATTCTAGCTAAACCTTTTAAAGTTAACTTTAATTGAAACTCGTCAATATTTTGATAATCATAATCTAAATACAGATGTAACAATTTAGCACCACTTAAATAATTTTTAATCGAATTTATTGATTTAAATGATCTGCTCAAAAAGTGTGCATAAAAACATAATACCTGAACCATAGTAGGAATTGAGTTGATTCGAAAATACTCGCAAAACATAAAATAACATTCCTACTGCGTTTTAATATTTTTATAAGAACCTTCTACGAAAGCATGTCTTGACAACTTTTTACTCTGTTGCTGAAGTAATCTAAATTCTAAAAAATTTTAATTACCAAATATCAAAAAACCTGAAAAATTCATCCGTAGTTTTAATTTCCTGAAAATTTTTAAGAATTACAGAATTCTCCAATAACTGCCTGTACTTCTTATCCAAATAATCAGCTATTCGATTTTCTTTCCCAGCAATATGTTTTGCCCTAATCTCAAATTCATACGTAGCTGCTATAAAACAAATCTCTCTTAAACAACATTGCATGAACTCATCTTTAGTAAAACCTGAATTTAACTCTTTGACTGAAGCCTCATTGTCACAATACACCAAAACTTTCTTTCCACCAAATTGTTTCCCCAAATTTTCATAGAAATGGATATAGTTAATAATTCAAGACAATTAATGTGTATATTATTTTCCCTTAAAAATAAGGGTAATAACAAAATTACCGAACACAGAGCAATCTTCCAAAGGGAAATTCAAAACTCATAAATCAATAAACAGACAAAATCAGTCAACAACCGGGAAACTGGGAAACCGCAATGGCCCTGACTTGGTACAGGCATTTCTAAAGAAATGGTGGATTTAAATAAAACTTTTTGATTTTTGATTTGATTTTGGATTTAATCAGATTTTACGACGCCAACCTCTCGCTTCCATTACGGTTCAAATGTTCCGGTTGTCACTAAAACAGCATTTATCACAATACCGAAAAAATTAGGTAAAATAGTGGTCAAACAGTACTAAAATCAGTTAGGACGGTATCTAATATATCTCGTGAACCATCATGATCACCATCAATAACTATGAGTCCTTTGAGGTATTTTAATTACGACAGTAAATGTCAAAAGCATTCTGACGTCACACATTCACAAAAAATATATTTTTGACATTGTAAACCACGTATACCAAATCCTTATCCTTATACATTTTCACTATATGAAAATGTATCTTTTACCATAGTATCTGCAGAGACAGAATTTATTTCGACAAGATCTTGATATAGAAATATAAACTTTTTAAGAGATCGAATAAGGCGAATCTTTTTATAGCCCTGGTCCAGTAGCTTGTTTTTCAGACAAAGATGACGCTTAAAAATGCAGGGAAAACTGTATGAAAAAACTGATTGTTTTAAATAGCCCCCATACCAAATAAACATGCATCACAAGGCAACATTTCATCTGGAGCTGACCAATTTTCTATTAACATCATAGAAATACCGTTAAAATTTGACAGATAACGTTCCCACCATCTCAGATCCTTTAAAACATAATTTGGTACATTTCTAAATACCCTATGATTACCTATACTATTTACGGGAAAAGCAGTGTGTAACCATGAAAACAATCTATTTACAAATACCCTGCCTTACACAGGTTGAAATGAAATGTAATTTTCCAAATTTGACAGATAACGTTCCCACCATCTCAGATCCTTTAAAACATAATTTGGTACATTTCTAAATACCCTATGATTACCTGTACTATTTACGGGAAAAGCAGTGTGTAACCATGAAAACAATCTATTTACAAATACCCTGTCTTACACAGGCTGAAATGAAATGTAATTTTCCAAGCAAAGATTGTAACTCTTTTAATGACGTCCTTTTCTTTCTCAACCAAGATTGAACCAAGAGGAATATTTCAAGCCCCCTCTCTGGTGTTACATTTGTACTTCTAATGTCATACTGACTGTATCAAAAGTAACACCTAAAAAGGTCATTCTGTTGGTAGGTTCCACACTTTTTTTCTTTGATTCCTCTAGACCACATGAATTAAGTAATTCACCTAGACATTCATATGCCTTTTGTGCATATTCTGGAATTTCAACTCCCCCGAAATCATCTAAATAATTTACTGCCGAAAATCCCATTTAAAAATACATGTAACACACAGCTGTAGTAATTCTTTGACAAATTTGAGCGCTCGATCTGAGGCCCATAGGAAGCACTCTATCAACAAATAAACAATTTTCCCAAGAGAACCCAATTAAATGAATATCTCCCGGACAAACGGGAATTTGTTGATAAGCCCTTTTTAAATCTTTTTTAAAAAGCATACAACGGGGACCTTTATCTTTCATTATTCCGACAAGATCATCTACATTTGGATATGACAACTCCACTTTCTCCCCTAAATAAAATTCTTTGGAAATATGATCGTTGACAGATTTTCCACTCGGATAACTAAGATCTAAAATAACCCTTCTCTCTCGGGAATCTCTCTTTGTAACTGTATTAAGTGGAGATGTCTTAAACTCACTGAAAAATTGATTGTTTTTAAATGGCCCAATAATAGCACCATATGATGCTTCTTTCTTTGAAACATTCAAAATATCATTACCAAAATCATTTGCCCCTTTGTGATTTAATACATGTGATTCACACGTGTCTAACTTTCCTTCGAAAGCAATTGGAGCTCTAAATTCTAATAATTCACAAATAATTTTATCATAAATTTTTTTTAAATGAGTTCTATTGAAATTGATGGTCTTACGGTCTGTATCGTTTATGGTGAAATTAAAATTTTTCATTCCAGGGTTATGGGACTTTATTCATCAAATTGTAGGCGATTGTTCGTATGTCACACTGTAAATTGAGAACCCCTTGCCCAATTCACTTCAAACTTCGTATATATATTGGAATTGATAGTCTTATAGTCTGTATACTTTTTGGTGAAATTTCAATTGTTCATTCCAGAGTTATGGAACTTTATTCATCAAATTGTAGGCGATTTTTCGTATGTCGCACTGTAAATTGAGAACCCTTGGCCAATTCACTTCAAACTTCGCATAGTTATTGGAAGTGATAGTCTTACTGTCTGTATACTTTTTGGTGAAATTTCAATTGTTCATTCCAGAGTTATGGGACTTTATTCATCAAATTGTAGGCAATTTTTCGCATGTCGCACTGTAAATTGAGAACCCCTTGGCCAATTCACTTCAAACTTCGCATAGTTATTGGAATTGATAGTCTTATGGTCTGTATTCTTTTTGGTGAATTTTCAATTTTTCGTTCCAGAGTTATGGGACTTTATTCATCAAATTGTAGGCGATTTTTCGTATGCCGCGCTGTAAATGAGAACCCCTTGGCCAATTCACTTCAAACTTCGCACAGTTATTGGAAGTGATAGTCGTACGGTCTGTATCCTTTTTGGTGAAATTTCGATTTTTCATTCAAGAGTTATGGGAAAGAAAGTCTTTACAAATATTGTATGAATTTTGACGACGGGCGTATTATGCGCTCTTGGCACAGCTGTTTATTTAACAACTTCGTCCTT
Organism: Gigantidas platifrons; assembly: GCA_002080005.1. NCBI lineage: Eukaryota > Metazoa > Mollusca > Bivalvia > Mytilida > Modiolidae > Gigantidas > Gigantidas platifrons. Next base: position 490,460 of record MJUT01056751.1, read on the forward strand.
CAAAAATATCTGACTTTTTCTTACTTTTTGATTTTTTACATTTTTTTTTTTTTTTTTTTTTTT
>MJUT01056751.1:499546-534991 GCA_002080005.1 Gigantidas platifrons
CCCCCCCCCCCCTCTCATCATGTAATACAGATCAGGTTATTACATACCTGGGAAATATGACTTGTTGCATTTCGGATTTACCACATAAGAAAAATTAATCTTGAGTAAGTATATGATACTACTTCTTACTAAACATACCTGTTGACTCCTTGACCATATCTTTGAACCTATAAAGAAAATAAAAACTCAATTCATTAAATGTATCTCTCCATCTAAACTGTTCTTGTCATAAGATATGGTAGAATGAATGACACACATGTAAAATATCCATTTTTTTAATTAGCACAGGTTAGCCAGTCCATGGCCAGTAAAAATCAGTTCAGACCTGTAAATTTATGATTTTTGTGATACAATCTTAACCAAAATATAAAAAATCTTAGATTCAGACCTGTGCATTCCAAATCCTAAATGTGAAGCCTGGTTAAGCAATACCATAGTTTATATAGTCGACAGAACATCAAAATATGAATTATGGTAGAAAAATGGTTATTCATAAAATGTCTTAATAGATTGTTGAAAGTAAAATACCAGCTAATGTAAACAGTGGCATTACTCCAGAACAAAAAAAAAGAGGTAAAGTCCAAAATCAAACTTGGTCTTCCCTTAATAGTTCATGACCTTGTGTATAAATTTCAAATGATTTTCTTAAGGGGACCTTAACTTATTGAGCAGAAAACCAACTGATTATCTTGATATGTTTGTAACTTAATCATAAGGTTTTTGGACTTTCAGACTAAAACAGCATAGCTCAGATGAAAATTTAGGTCCATTTTGACCAAGAATAGGGTATCACCCTACAGTTAACTAATTCTTAACGATTTTCAGTCTTGTTTTGTATTTACCAAGTATTGTCACGTGGATAACATTATAATATTAATGACGTTACCAGAAATAGGTTCAAGAATTCTATTGATAAAATGCAAATGTGTCATTCACTTATAGTACGATAAAGCGAATGACAAATTTGTGTGATAATAATGCGAAGTAATTTTAAAATGCTTGTATTCAAACAACTTGACCATTTATATGAATTACATTTAAATATACAAATTCTAATATAAAACCATATTTTATATTTAAAAAAAACAATAATTGTATTTATTAAAATTAGATTTATATCAAAATTAAATAAATATGCAAAATTTATATTAAAATTAAATAAATATAATAATCTAATCTATTTCAATATTTATTCAAACATTTTTTTTATTTAAATTTTAACATTCTTAAATAAAACCTTATTTTTTATGATTTTATTTATCAAAATTATTTGTATATACATTGTATATATTTAAAATTAAATAATTTATTTCAATATTTATTCAAATAATATTTTTTTATTTAAATTCCAATATTCTAAAATAATACCTTATTTTTTTTAATTATTTTATTTACTGAAATTAATTTTACATACATTTTAAGAAAGTTGATGTTCAGGTAACATACCCTTAATGGTGCTCCCTTACTGAATCTCAATTTAATAGATAATAATTACTAAAACTTAGTGGTAAGTCTTTCAGGGAAGACATGTGACGCCTGCGAGCTTATTTTCTTTAGATTACTTCATCATTGAAAGTAACATCATGATGAAAAAGTATATTATTCTAAATTTTGTGATATAGTTAGTGTTCTCCATACTGATGCTCTGTACCAAATATCAAGAAGCTGGCCTGTGTGGTTCCTGAGAAAAATGTGACAGAAATTATTTTATGATAAATTTATCGATATCAAAAATATTATAAGTTCCGTCAAACAGATTGTCTTACACGATACAGTTCTCCATACTGATGCTCTGTGCCAAATATCAAGAAGCTGGCCTGTGTAGTTCCTGAGAAAAATGTGACGAAAAATTGTTCAATATCAAAAATATTGTAAGTTCCGTCAAACAGATTGTCTTACACGATACAGTTCTCCATACTGATGCTCTGTGCCAAATATCAAGAAGCTGGCCTGTGTGGTTCCTGAGAAAAATGTGACAAAAAAATGTTCTATATCAAAAATATTGTAAGTTCCGTCAAACAGGAAGTGGACATGCGGCAGATTCAAAACTGTCTTACACGCTACAGTGCTCCATACTGATGCTTTGTGCCAAATATCAAGAAGCTTCCCTGTGTGGTTCCTGAGACAAATGTGACGAAAAATTATTGTAAGTTCCATCAAACAGGAAGTGGACATGCGGCAGATTCGAAACTGTCTTACATGATACAGTTCCCCATACTGATGCTCTGTGCCAAATATCAAGAAGGTGGCCTGTGTGGTCCTTGAGAAAAATGTGACAGAAATTATTTTGTGACGCCGACGCCAGACGACAGATAGTGATCCCTATATGTAGCCTCTACGCAACGCAGGCGACATAACAACAATATGTACCATATGTGATTTTAAGAAAGTTGACGTTCGGGGAACACACCGTTTAAAGAAATGTGATAAAATATGTTTATTGAAGCAAGGGTGATATACTTTAATAGAAAGATGTTTATTCAACACTTAGAAGCATGTCACCGTCAGTGTATGGTTTGGAAGTAAATTTTATTTCTATAACCGGAAGTTGTAAAAATATTTTCACATACAAACATTTCTGTCATTTTTACGCATGCATTTAAAATCAAATAATTCACAAATATGTTCACGTGGATTATAACCCATTAAAAGGAATGCTTGTACTTATTTTGTCATTAAAATTGTCAATTGTACCCTGTGCAGCTGGTCCAGAAAGTCGAGGTCACTTGTGGACAGCATTTGTCAATATATCGATGTCGAGTTTCTTCCCAAGTTTCATTGTTCGTTGGATTCTTAATTTCGTGGATCAGCCTACCCACGAAAACCACGAAAATTGGTACCCCACGAATAAAAGTGATTTCACAGTATTGCAAAAGTTGTGTAAAATCAGTGTTGGAACACTAAATCAGTTGGCATTTACATCCTTGTGAAATCAAATCTGAGTATGAGACTGTGTTTGTATGTTTATATTGAATTTTTATCTTATATATGAATTGGTCAACAATAACTGAACAAAATATGAACGGGTATGATTTTCGTATAAAGGAAAATTTCTAATGCATGTAAATATAATTACTTATAAAATTTGTCATTACTTGGAGTTATTTGTCATCATCCACGCGTGGTCACCTTTAGAAGTCTTTTTTTAAGGGAGTGCATCTGGAGTTCGAAAAAATATTGTTATATAGGTATGGGGATTTATCCGTGAAATAAATATAGATTATTGCATGGCAATTTTCATATCATACCCTTTATCAGCCCGAGGTCATGATATCAGCCCGAGAGCCGTTAGGCTCAAGGGATGATATATGAACGAGGGCTGATAAAGGGTATGATATGAAAAATGACATGCTATGATGTGTTTATCATATATTTCAACAGAGGAAATAACTGATTTGTACCAAAATGTTCAGTCGTTTTGGCTAGAAATAAATACACGTATATAGTTATAGAACAAGAAAATTATTGTTTTAATATACAAATCCAATAAATGCACGTTTTTAAGCACTTTCAATATCATAAGAGAGAAGTTGGTAGTTAATAATTTTCTGTGCAAATATTTCATAAAACAGTTGAATCCGCCATGTCTGTAAAACAGTTTTCCGGAAATTCACGAAGTAAACTTACGGACATTGACGGAAGGGCATGTAATAACATTCCGGAAGCAGTTAATAAACTTGCTTTATCAGCCCGCTTGGACAATTCTTGTGAAACTGGGTGAAATAAACATGACTCCTCTTATTATTCTAAACAAAACTCAAAGCTTTATTACAGGGTAAAATTTTAGCTTTATCATTTACAAGTATATGATAAATTCCAGTATCTCACATGTGAGATATCAGTTTTTTCCCGCCGAAACTACTTTTACACAACTATAAGTGTGGTGGTTATGTCCCTTGTTGTGTTACGGTGAATACACATACGATTCTAAACTGAAAAAAAATATGTGAAATGTTATTGACGACTTTGGCACATAACCAACATGATGTCATTGACGTCATATGAAGACTTCCTTGTTTGAAACGTATATATTAGACATTATTTGGCTTCGTTTACGCTTCAATTTTGATAAAATTTAACTAAGTTTTCAAGGTAAGTATTTTAAATATGTTTTGTATTGTAAATATGACATGTAGGATTTCACATTTTCAAGATGGCAGATCCTTCCAGCTGTACCCCTTAGTATCATTGCTCGCAGATTCATACGGGTGGAATGAACTATACAAATAAAAAAAAATATATAAGAAATTTTGAAAGTCTATATAATAAACAGTAGAACTAAATCATACATTTTGACTATCAAAATAAGACACCACTCGTGACCGAATACGTATTTATGATTAAACTCGTGGGCGGAACTCGTTTAATCCTTATGTGTACTTCGGTCACTCGTGGTCTTATGCTTGATAATTCATTTTATCGGTTGTGCTTCACCAAAATATTTACCCCCTCCCTTTTTCCCAATTAATACCATCCCACATAACATTAAACCCTTGTTCTTTTAAGCGGAGTAGATGTCTAGAAGAAAATCCTGTAATCCTGTTTTTTATAAAAAGACAAGATTGCAACACATAGCCACGTGTCCCCCGCCGGAATAGAAAGAGGTGTAATGTGAGTGTAATGTTATCCATGTGATATATTTATAAAATCGAGAAAGCATCCGAGATGCAACAGCCGAGTTGCAAGTCAAAATATTGGGGAATTTAATTTGCCTATTCACCCTGATCAGAAATATATATGGCTTAAGGGTGGGGATCTCAACCATTAAAAAGTTCACTTCAGGTAGGGTGTGGGGTATGACCTCCCCCTCAGGGCCTGAGCTATAAGGCATTTAATTTGCCTAGTCACCCTGATCATAAATATATATGGTTTAGGAGTGGGGATCTCAACCATTAAAAAGTTCACTTCAGGTAGGGGGTGGGGTATGACCCCCAGGTCCTTAGCTATCAGGCATTTAATTTGCCTAGTCACCCTGATCATAAATATAATTGGTTTAGGGTGGGGATCTCGGTCACATTTTTTATACAGATTCCCCAGAGGGATGGGGCTGAGCTGGGGGAGGGGGAGGGGGAATATTGCATCCTCAACTTCATATTGGCATCTCCACCCATTCCAAATATTAAGTTCCTATCTTTTGTAGTTTCAGAGAAATGTGTAATTCTCAAAATATGTACTTTTTCTATAGAAAAAACATGATTTTACAAGAATTTGTTTTCAAAGGGAGGGAGAGCGGGGAATGTTGCATCCTCAACTTCACATTGGCATCTCCACCCATACCAAATATTAAGCTATGACAAAAACCATGATTTGACAAGAATTTTTTTTCGAAATTTTGCCCAGTTTCGAACTAAAGCTAGAGATTCTTAATATAATGCTTGTGTGTAAGTTTGAAATCAATTGGTCAACAAATAAAAATCTGAGAACACTTACAATATATCCGGACGGACAGACGGACGGACGGACGGACGCCCGGGAATTTCCATATCCCCCACTCCGCTTTTTGCGGAGGCGGGGGACAATAAATAATGAAAAAGGAGAATTCTCCCCAAGTTTGCAAGTAGTCTTTTCGATTGTCAACCGTTCCCAATTTGAAATATAAAATTAAAAGAATTATCCTGAATTTTTTAGTCATATGGTAGTTGATATATAAACGATACACTTTGCTGCATTGAAAAGGTAAATGTACGGAATGCATCGTTATAGACTCTGTTATTAGTCACGCCAAAAAGGAGTAAACAACAATGTGATCTATAGCGTCTGGTTGTATTAAACCATATTTATTTCAATAAACATTTATCAATATGTGTAATGAGGCTTGTCATACGGTCAGAGAAAATGTGCTAACGGTGAATTGCTCTCTTATTTTCAAGCCGAAGCGCCAATGCATCGTCCATCTTTTTTTCTATTTTTTCACTTATGATAAAAGAATTGACAAATATTTCTCTTACGTTCAAAATTTTAGACTTACGACAGGGTAGTTTTACACGTAAAGTTAGGACTATTTTTACACTCAAGATTATCGTAAGTATTTTTGTGAAACTCTTTTAATCTTAGTTTAAACATTAGACAATTCTTATCATAATAATTTTTGTGAAAAGGGCTGCAGTTATTTAGCACAGCTAATCACAAACTAATCATCAAAATGTTGTGTGTGAGTGATGAGTGATTATTGCTTAGCGCCATATCAGCAATTTTTCAGCCATATCATGGCGAGAACATGTTACATTCGATGAGAATGTTAGGATACCCACTTTGTACTAGACCAACACACTTAGCTGGTTTTATAGTGCAAGTTCACTGAAACAGCAGTCTCTGGGTAGACATGTCTCTCCACTCTGACACATCATGATTTCAAGCCAACCAGTCTTTGCACTTTCTCTTTAATGCTACACTCTAACAATTATGCCATCTATGCGGTTATATCCTAATTTGAGTTCATCTGAATTGTAAAATTTTAGACACAATTTACCATTATCCTTGTTACTATAATTACCCTAGGAACTGTTTTTTTATTCTGAGCCTGATTGCTGTCATTGCTGTATTTTCGGTTCTGAAAAAGTATAAAAAAAAATTGACACAATTTTGCTTAATTCATTCTTTTTGACTGCTTCATTTTCAGAAATTTTAACAAAAATGTTTACCTTTGTCTTAAAATGAGCAATTGATTGTTGCTTAAAAGTCAAGCTGATAATTTTCTAGTAATCATGAATATTTTTTTCTCAATAACACAGTATACAGTAGTTTTTGCTAACCACCTAACCAGTCTTTGTTCTTTCTTCTTAATGTTGAATGCTTATCCAGGAGAATATCAGCAGGCATCAAACAAAGTACCAGTAAATTTGAAAGAAATTAAATTCTTCCGTATATTCCAGTTGAGCCCACTATTTTCGGATTATTGCTCATAAAATACTATTCAAATTTTCTTAAATTTGCAGATTCTGAATTTCCAAAATAAAAAAAATAATTTTGAAATATACTGAAGGGAAAAAGAAATGCAGGTTCAACATTTTAGGTAATTTAATATTATTTATTCGAATGTTTTTTTCAATATTAATACATAAAGATAAAAACACAAATTTAATCAACACGTTTTTAAAATTTCATTAGATTTTGATCAATAATTCATGAGTAATTGAAACCAATTAAACAGTATCCCCCAATATGTTAAAGTGAAATCGATTAACTCGTCAATATCGTGTATGCCCCCCTCGTGCATCTGTTACAGCCCTAATTCTCCTGTGCATGAAGTTCACCAGAGGATTTATCCTTCTCATGGGGATATTATCCCACTCTTCCAACAAGACAGCCCTTAATTGGTCAATATTAGCAGGGGTTAATGCTATGATTGGCGAGAACATCTTGACAAACTCTGGCTACATGGGGCAGGGCATTATCCTGCTGGAAAATTAGGTGATGCTGTTGCACAAATGGAACTGCAACTGGCTGGAGGACTTCATCCCTATATCTTACGCCTGTTAATTACCGGCTATCACAATCAACGACGACTTTAACCCGCGAGATATCCCTCCCCAGACCATAAGCGAGCCACCCCCAAACCTATCCCTCTCAAGAACGCAAGCGTAGGCGAAGCATTCCCTATGACGTCGGTATACACGACGTCGACCGTCCGGATGAAAAAGAGTGAACCGTGATTCATCTGTGAAAAAGAGCCGTCTCCATTGCCTCATTGGAAATTGTCTGGGACCATGTGACGCCAACCAAGCCATAAAACGCGCGCGACGTGCACGAGTGAGAGGAAAACCAATGTAATATCGACGAGCTCGCAGACCAAAATTCGCGCAATCGGTTTCTCACAGTTTTTGGGTGAATGTGGCGATTATGATTATGATTGCCTACCGTAGTTAACGCGGTTTCAGTGGCAGTAACGTGGCAATTACGCAGGTGGGCAAGATGAATAGCCCTGTCTTGACATGGCGTCGTTACGCGCAGACGTGCCCGTCGCAGACGGTCGGCAACCCTTCCAGTATCTCTCAGACGACGGACAAGACGCTCTATGGTGGAAACATTCACACCAAATTGCAAAGCAATTTGTTGTTGCCTTTGACCTTGCATTAGCAATGCAATAGCCTGACCACTCTGAACTTCCGTAAGCCGTGGCATGATTACAAGAGATTCAAATTAACTTTAAATAGTGGAAAGCGATGTGTATACCTCAAGAGTATAAAGTGGTATGACATGATGTGTTGACGAACTTGTCATCATTATTCTGCACGTGTTATTTGCTTTTTATCACTTTCTCTATGTCACAGGATACATTTCATTGTTGAGTAACTTTAGACACCGATTTTAGTGCACACTGACCAAGCCACTCGTCTGCCAAGTTTTCGTAATTTTACGCAACGTAGTTAAAAAATAGGAGCATATTATGTTACCCTGCGTTTATTTTTCCCTTCAGTATATAAAGCAATTTTGTTATTCATTAGAATTGTTTGCATAAATGGAAAGAAAACTTTACTGAATTATTAAAATTCAAGGATAGGTTGCCCAACAAAACCAACATAAATAGGTTCCTTACTACAGTTAAACCTGTCTTTTGTGACATTAAAATAGGGCCACATAAGACAGGTGGTCACTAATGGCAGGTTTAATTAATATGAAGGGAAATTAAAGTTAAGGTCACATAATACAAATTATTGCTTAATAGAGGTGATCTCTAAAGCAGGTTTGACTGTATCACTTAATAGAGGTGGTCTCTAAAGCAGGTTTGACTGTAACTTAATAGAGGTGGTCACTAAAGCAGGTTTGACTGTAACTTAATAGAGGTGGTCACTAAAGCAGGTTTCACTGTAACTTACTAGACCGGGTGGTCTCTAAAGCAGGTTTGACTGTAACTTAATAGAGGTTGTCTCTAAAGCAGGTTTGACTGTAACTTAATAGAGGTGGTCACTAAAGCAGGTTTGATTGTAACTTAATAGAGGTGGTCACTAAAGCAGGTTTGACTGTAACTTAATAGAGGTGGTCTTTAAAGCAGGTTTGACTAGATCACTTAATAGAGGTGGCCACTTAAGTAGGTTTGACTGTAACTTCATAAAAGTGGTCACTAAAGCAGTTTTACTAACTTAATAGAGGTGGTCTCTAAAGCAGGTTTAACTGTAACTTGATAGAGGTGGTCACTAAAGCAGGTTTGACTAACTTAATAGAGGTGGTCACTAAAGCAGATTTGACTGTAACTTAATAGAGGTGGTCTCTAAAGCAGTGTTGACTAACTTAATAGAGGTGGTCTCTAAAGCAGGTTTAACTTTAACTTAATAGAGGTGGTGACTAAAGCAGGTTTGACTGTAACTTAATAGAGGTTGTCACTAACACATGTTTGACTGTAACTTAATAGAGGTGGTCACTAAAGCAGGTTTGACTGTAACTTAATAGAGGTGGTCTCTAAAGCAGGTTTGACTGTAACTTAATAGAGGTAGTCACTAAAGCAGGTTTGTTTAACTGTAACTTAATAGAGGTGGTCTCTAAAGCAGGATTGACTGTAACTTAATAGAGGTGTTCTCTAAAGTAGGTTTGACTGTAGCTTAATAGAGGTGGTCTCTAAAGCAAGTTTTACTGTAACTTAATAGAGGTGGTCTCTAAAGTAGGTTTTACTGTCTTAATAGAGGTGGTCTCTAAAGCAGGTTTGATTGTAACTTAATAGAGGTGGTCTCTAAAGCAGGTTTGACTGTAACTTAATAGAGGTGGTCTCTAAAGCAGGTTTTACTGTAATATAAAGTATGTAAAAAGTTTTATTTACATCACTATCATCAGAGCTGAGTGACCCTTTAACATGCTTCCATGCTTCTTCTCTAGCTTTATTCATTCTGTTAGCCTGTAACATATAAAATATCTCCTCATAATGTATGTTCCGAAAAAAATTAATATCATCCAATCAATCAAATACGGTTAGAGGTTACGGTAGTGGTGCTTAATGCCACTTTCAACAATATTACAGTTATATTGTGACGGTCAGTTTCATTGGTGGAGGAAACCAGAGTACACGGAGAAAACCACCAACCTGCTGCAAGTCATAAACAAACTTTATCACATAATGTTGTATCTAGTACACCACGTCTAAGCTGGATTCGTTAATGATGAAAGGCACTGATTGCATAGGTTGATAGGTAGTTGTAAATACAACAACCATACGATCACGACCACAGCGGCCCCTTGTATGTTCCCGGAAAAATTAATATCACCCATGCTATTAAATAAGAATTTCTTTAATCTATTAACAATCTCTCATAACTTCTAGAAAATATCAATGGGATCAAATATTATACAGATTAGAAACATTCTTAATATCAGGCTAGCCTAAAAAAGTCATGTAGTATTGTAGTAGAGTTTGGTTCCTCATACACAATTCTGTTCAGTATTTGTCATTCTATAACATAATATAGCACTTTGTTCAAACTCTTAGTTGCTGACATTATAAGAAACCAATAGACAAAATAGTTTATCCTAAAATTACATGTGATTTCTAAATTAATGTTTACCATAATTGTTATATTTACCAGTTTTTGATACACGTATTTTCTCTGAAGTGGTATTCATCAACATGTTACAATAAAAAAATATATCAAAGTACTTTTGTTTTAGAATTTTCATCCTTTGGTCTTTTTTTAAGTTAAATTACCGGTATGCCAAAACTTTTCAAAAAAAAGCACAGAAGAGTAAATAAAGCTTTACCTTTTGTTTCTCCATTAAATCTTTATGCTTCTTCTCCATTGCTGCCTGTAACAACCAGTATTACTATGAGCACAGCTCACTAAGATATAACCCCCGTTCCCCACATCTGCCCAACCTATTTCCATAACCAAAGCATTACTGATTGTTCCGACCAAAAATGAAAGGGACCCTCATCTATTACCCAGCCAATGATTATTTAGTAAAGTTTCACCAGATTCCATCAAATTTCAGTCTTTCCAAAGGATCGTCGGACCATCGGACATGGCCGGTAAAAATCAGCATGGTTCAATAATGTTTACCGGTGTCGTATAGTAAACCTTCCGCATAGCAAACCTTCCCCCGGAATGTTTACTATATAGTAAATATTCCCCTCGGAATATTTGCTATGTATAGTAAACCTTCCCCCCGAATACTTTACTATATAGTAAATATTCCCCGGGGGAAAATATACTATATAGCAAACATTCCCCCATCCATAGGCAATCGTCCACCTGGATATATTGCTATATAGTAAATGTTCCCCCTTAATCCGGATAATTACTATTGATTCGGAATTTAGCACCTTAATCGTGTTAATTTTAATTGTTATATACCATTAATTATATCCGGTTATGATTAAAAGGTAAAGAAAAATGTACGGGGCCATTTTGCAGTATTTGAGTAGGTAGGAATGTTTACTATGCGGAATAAATACTATATAGTAAACGTTCCCCCATGGGGGAGGTTTACTATATATAGTAAATCTTCCGGGGGGTTAATCTGCTATGGAGTAAAGGTTTACTGTATGACAAAATAACAGAAGAGAACAAAAACATTAACATCATATTAGCTGGCGATTTCAACTGTCCAGACATAGATTGGAACAACATATCAATCAGGAAAGATGCTCCAGACCCGGAAGTACAAAAACAACTAATAGACATTACATCTCAAGCCGGTCTCACACAAATCCATGAAGAACCAACTAGAGAAAACAACATATTGGATAACGTATTCACCACAAACACATTACTGGTGAAAATATCAACAAATATACCAGGTATATCTGACCACGCTATATCAAACCATACTATCACAAGTGAAACCCTCGTAAAGTCTACATCTGGCCAAGAGCAAACTGGGAAGACATGAATAAGGATCTAGACAAACTAGCTATCCTAATAAGAAACAAAATACAAAACAACGAAAACGTGAATGAAGTATGGCTTACTTTTAAACAACATCTATTCGCCAGCCTGGATAAGCACATATCATCGAAATTTGTAAAATCCAACAACAGACTACCATGGATAACCAATAAGATTAGAAAAATGCTGAAAAAAAACAAAATTTATACAATCAAGCTAAAAGATCCAAATCATGGGCAAACTACCGCCATTTTCAAAAGACATGCAAGAGAGAAATCAAAAAACCAGAATGGTCTTACATCAACAATGCAATAATTGAAGGAATGAATAAAAATAATTCCAAACCCTTCTGGAAATATGTGAAATCACGAAAACAGGATAATATTGGCGTGGCACCACTCAAAAAACAGGGCCAACTAGTAAATGACAGCAAAGAGAAGGCTCAAATCCTGCTAGAACAATTCGCATCGGTCTTTACAAGAAGAACAAATAATACACTACCAGACACCAACATCAGAATTAAAGACCAGATCCAACAAATTACTATCAGAACAGAAGGGGTGAAAAACCTGCTACTAAACATCAACACATCTAAAGATTCCGGTCCAGATAACATCCCGAATAGAATATTAAAACAATGTGCCGAACAACTGGCTCCAATATTTACATCAATTTTCCAACTATCACTAGACAGCGGCAATCTACCAGAGGACTGGAGAAATGCAAACATCCAATGCATCTTTAAAAAGGGGGACAGACATTCAGCAGAAAATTATAGACCGGTATCACTTACATCCGTACCGTGTATGTTACTTGAACATATTATATGCCGCAACATGCTCAAACACTTGGAGAAAAATTAAGTACTAATAACATTAAACCATGGTTTTAGATCCGGATATTCATGCGAAACGCAACTTGCCATTACAACCCACGACATGTTACAATCATATGACAAAGGAAATCAGGTAGACATTGCGATCCTGGATTTTTCCAAAGCTTTTGATACTGTCCCACATGATCGACTCCTGCATAAAATCCACCAATATGGAATTCGAGGAAACGTTCACAAATGGCTTACGTCATTCCTCACGGAAAGAAAAATGCGAGTTCAAATAGAAGGCGAACATTCAAATGATGCAACAGTAGAATCCGGGGTACCCCAAGGTACAGTGCTAGGACCAATACTCTTTCTGTGCCATATAAATGATCTTCCAGATGCAGTCAATTCATCAGTCAGACTATTTGCTGATGACTGCCTATTATACAGGGAAATAAAAAGCCAAAAGGATCATAATAAGCTATAAGAAGACCTCAAATCACTAGAAAATTACCAACACTACAAACCAGACGCCAACAACAACGGCTAATTTTCTATTTCAAAGTGGTTGAGGGGCAGATACCGGCACTTCCTCCAGACGATCTGATTACATTTCAATGCCCAAAAAGGCAAATCAGAGCCACCAATTACAAAAACTGTGTTACCAAAAATATCATAGACAATCAAGTGAGAAACAATCAAAGATCAGTAGCGGTACCACCTAGCAAGACCGAACAATATAGAAACTCACTATTTGTACGCACAACAATAGATTGGAACAATCTTGAAGATTCAATAGTGTGCGTCAATAAAACTGAGGACTACAAATTGAAGATTCTCAGTCAGCGCGACTAGATCCGCGCAGACCACCCGTCACATAATAGCCCAAAAGGGAATCTGCGACGTATACATACAGATACAAACACCGGAACTCCGGACCGAAAGTCTGACGACCGATTCGGTAATTATCTACAACTGTATTTCTCATGCTTTAATACTGCCACGATCTGCCCTTTGTCAGTAAGAAAATATGTTACGTAGTTCACCAGAAGGTCATTGATGATGATGGTATTGTTCACTATTAAAGCCTAGATTTGTTTAATTTCGTTCAATAACAAACATTGACGCCATTTTAAAGGGGACGCAACCCGGCATTGTACTATGGGAAATGTTGACTGAACTTTTTGTCCTAAGCTACTTTCAACAAAACGAAGGTTTGATTAAATTTTTTCTCATTTCTGTGACATAAATCGGGGTGTTCCCGGAACGCCAACATTCTTAAAACAACATATAGTGTAGATTGTTATTTTAGCAATTAAGTTGGGGCCACTTGAAGGTTGTTATTTTTTTAAAGTAATTAATAAGTGAAATATTACATGCTAATGAGAAATGAAAGAAAATATTGTTTTGTAATTAAATATATATATATATATGAAGAAAAATCATAGTTCTCATGTTTAATATGTTCACATTTGCGAGTGTTGGTCATTCAAAATTCATTAAAATGCACGGGGACGCTTCACATTTTTGTACCAAAATTAGTTAACACGCATTTAAAATGTGTATGCCAAGAAAACAGGTTAATTAAGGACACGTTCTTTAGGTGACAATTTACAGACTTCACGATATAATTTCCATCCCCGCTACCACGAATTCCCCCTTGTGTATATAGTGTTCATAATTGTTTAATATACACAGTTGGCATGCAGATAATTAATTTACAGCTTTCGAAACAGTATACCACTTTTATTTATCAAGTTTGCTGGTTAAATATGACATTTGTAGCACACTGAAGCGAAAAAACAATATAGAATCAACACAGTGTCGAACCACTATTTACATACACAATACACAATCAACACTTTAGTTTATCAATCCATTATTTATATAAGAGGGGTGTCTTCCTTGAAGTCCGCGTGTGGAGTATATAAACCGATTGCAACAACATGGCATGGTCATTCTCGATCGTATCCTCGACCCGTACACATCTCATTGCGCTTTGGTTAATATTGATGAGACGAAGTTTGTCGTTGAAGAGGACAATATTTAAGCTGCATCTTATATATACAGCCAGATAGTCTGACGACTAGGTGGTCACAACCGTTGTCATAGATAGCGGGGTATGTGTCTATGTAGACATATGACTTGAACATCAGTGACTAGTCATATAGCTATGGTCATATAGCTATAGTCACTACAGTAGGTAGCTATATGACTAGGTCTTGGTTCAAGTAGGTGTTCGCGTTGTCTCATGGTTAATAGTGGTCTTGTAAACAGACCCGGGATCGGTACATAGGTCATAAGACAAGTTTATTGTATCGGAAAAGTAACATAGCTTGGAACTACATACAAAGCGTACCTAGTTAACCGACCGATAGGCGTACGTGTCTGAGACTTAGGTCTCCAGTCATAGGTTCTGAAACATAGGTCTGAGGCAAAGGTAAAAGAAATAGTTTCTAAATAAAGCTAAACGGGTACACATACATTCACTTTAGGTACATACATTAATTGTCGACCATTTGACACAGGCGGTTATAACTGTGGTCAAGTGTTGGTTTAGTAGGATACGTGATATTTTCTTGTTAGGTTTATTATTGACAACTACAATAAAGAATAGGACATATTAGGTTTTATACATCAAGCTAGCTAGTTATTCGCTATCAAATCCCAGGAAACTGGAACGAACCAATTAGCCACTTACTCAACGATATTGTAAGCCTCTCCGCTCGGCACGTTACATTTTTATACTCAACACCGGGTTAATATTACCATCTCTCGAACTGTTTATTTACATTTTGTGTAAACGTAAATGCCTATGCAATTAAAAAATAGACTTTGAACTACAGTAACTTTATTCCATTGTTGCAATCTGATTTTAGGTCTGACAAATAATAACTACATTTTTTACTGCCAGTGTTTATGACAAAATACGTTTGTACTAGTTTTTCATTATCTAGCTAGGCTCTATATAGTAAAACCGGCTAATTGGCAGATACATCTTTGTTCTGGTGAAGATAACACAAATATGAGTTACCATTTGTGTGGTATCAGATCACAGTAATATTTCAAAAGGAGAAAAAAAGGTGAGGGTACTTATAAAAAAAGCATAGGTATGCAAGACTCCAATAGTCAAGATACATGTAGACAGAAATAAATATTTGACATTGAATAGATGTCCTTTAGGTAATTATGAATAATAAGAACAGAACAAATCAGATCAGACAGCTTTATAACTATTTACTAAATTTGGGCAGGGCATCTTCAGAGGGGTCGCGAAAATATGTTTCGATTAATCACAATTAACTTCTCCCAGAAGTCTTCCCACTTCTCCTTCTAATTTGAAAGTAGTGAAAGCCCTGGATGCTTGGCTTAAACTATTATGAGGGTGCTTCTGTAAGACATAAAAATAAATAGTGTCCTGTGAAATTGTGTCCGGTTGTGATATATTTGTATTGAAAAAACTTACACAGACCGAACGAAGTCATCGCTGTGCTTTATTCCGTCCTCGGACTTTATCATAGGAGACAATTGTAAGGGCGGACACTATTTAATGTTACACTAACCCAGGTAAAAGAAAGCAAGAATTAGTTAAAATTGACGATGAAAAAAGGAGACAAAAATCGAAAGAATATGAAACAAAAAGAACATGAGTGTTTTGTGACAGTTGGTCAAAGACCGAAAGTGGCTGACATATAATGAAGAAAATAAAGTGATATTAAACTATATGGGAGAGGAGGGCAATTGGACATTTCTTCTTAGTTTTGCTATCTAGAGACTGTTAAATATAATATTTAAATATTACACTAATGAATTGAATTAAAACAGCAACAGCTTTGTGTTTTATTACTTTAATTATACCAAAATATTTTGGTCAGGTAAATTATCTTCTGTTCAGGTAAACTTTGCAGGTTTACAGGACCAAATGTCCTGTAAAAAATAAAAGACCTTGGGAAAGACTGCATCATACATTACTTGTAGTATAATTAACTATGATGTCCGATTACCAAAAATATGACCGCACAACACTGATAATTCACTCATGCGCTTCGCGCATTCGTGAATTATCAGTTGTGCGGTCATTCGTGACATATTTTTGGTAATCGGACATCGAAGTTAGTTATACTGTTTATTATATAGACTGTTTTGAGCCAATAAATTTGATATTTTCTTTCATCTGCATTGCATGTGTTTATTTATTTATTGCTCATTAATATACAACTGTGTCCTTGGCTACTCGTTGACTGAAAAGTTTGTCTAATGCTTTCAATTTTGTAAATAAATAAATTCCTGTGCACATATTTCGAATAGGAATATAAATTACATGTTGTTTACTTGCAAATTTTGTGACCATAGTATACACTCGACCTTGAAAGACACAATTTTATTTATTGACACTTGATATATGTTTCGTGTTTATTATGTACATTTCATTTATACCCTTGTGGGAAGAATGTTTTGTGAAAGAAGTCGGATGCATACCAATATTTGGCCGTTAACAAAACCAAAACTATTTCAAATTCGATGGATTATATAATTAAACAACAAGTCATTTAACAATATAACAGCTAAGAAATGTAAATTGTTAAATGTGGGTCCCAACTGTTCAAACGTTAAATGTGTAATTCAAACGGATTATAACGGAAGGAAACTGGACTAAAGTTCACTCAGAATCGGAACCACTAAACGATAAAGATAGAATTCTTTTATATTTAGTTTTTGCTATTTGTAGTCCGGAAACATCACTTTGTCTTTTCTGACTAGACTTAGGATTGTTAAAATTAAACGTTCTTCCGTAAATGTAAGTGTTCCCATAAAAAACGAGATGACATCTTAATGTCAGAAGTCATTGAACTAGTATTTGTGGTTGACAAAAGCTGTGGAAAATTTGGATTCATTTCACAAGAAGCAACAGAACGAACACTGTTATTTGGAGTTAATTTATAGCAGACAATTTTTTAGGGATGGCTAAAGTTTTATGCTACTGTTGGAAAGATTCTTTCTGCCGAGACCACATATTTTTAGAGCATAATTCTGCCATGAAAAGTATTAAAACATGTCAATGTTTGCCAAATGTATCTGCTTTTTATTGTATCGCAATGAAATACTAGATTAAGATATCCTTTTGTTTATTTTTTTTAATATTTCCTTTATCATTTATAAATGAAACTAACAATCTGTCAATGAAATGAAGCAAAGGGAAATCACTCCATATAATATTCTAAAAAAATCAGTTCCGGCTCGAAACATGGCGGGAAAAATAGCGAGAGTGAAAATAAAAATGGTAATTTCACTAGTGAAATTATCGTTTTTATTTAACTCGGAAATCACGGTATTTCATCGATATCTATATAATAATCAATTTTCCTATGACATTGAATAAAATATAAGGCCCCTAACTGCATTCTGGGCATTTCCTTGCACATTATTTGAAGCTTCAAACTGCCAATTTTTTTAATAAAATATTCAGTGATCAGAGCAAGATCTTTACTCAAAGCAGGAAAAATGTCAAATAATTCTAGTAAAAGCAAAACACTACACCTATGTCGCTTGTGAAAATGATCTTCATTGCCCAAACTTACAAAGGTTTGTCCATTACACTACATGAATATGTATACAAGTATGAATGCCCAGGAAAAGCACCAAATAAACAACTTCCGGCCTAAAATAAAAATGTAATTGTTTGCCGTTGCCGCCCGACCCGAGATTTTACGTGTGACTCAAAATTTTGTTTAACCTGTGTGGAAAAAATGTTTTTTTATTACTATAATTTTACGATCATGTCCGTTCTGGTGCGTTATCATGGCAGAGTTGGCGAAAATCGCTGGCAGAATAACGGTCAGTCCGACTAATTAATGACTCGTGTCTGTCCCAATGTCCGTCACGAAAATATTACTTTGTGGTCGTCCAGTTGGCGATTTAAATTTATTCACTCCCAGTTTCCACTGCCAATTGCATTAAATTCCGTTTTCAATTTTATTAAGATGTCAGACAGAGACTTGAAATTTGTTTATTTTAAATAAATTTTATTCTGTCAGACCGACATGTTCCTATTTGTAATCGAAACTCCTATTACATAAATGTAACCATTTTTCTAGTAGGAACGTACGAGCACCTGCAAAACGTGGAACATAATAACTGATATATGTTACTGAGCACATAAATAAGTTTACTTCCACACTCCTCAAGTATCAAAGATTGTTTGTGTTTAATTAAATATGGTTTGAGATGCTTATATATTGAAGATGACAACAGATTCATATTCTTAACTGAAATTAAAAATGCAGGTAAACCGGAAACTGACATTGATGTATAATATTTGCACTGGCTGCGATTACCTAGGTTAGGTAATGATAATGAAAAATTAGGATTACCTGAGAGACTAAGTGCCGGAATACCATTCCGGTTAAGGAACCCATTTCACGGAAAATTATCGGGTAATCGTAATTTTATTTGTTAGAGTTACCTGGTCTTATTATTACTCGGATGTTCTCGGGATTTCATTATTGGACATAAAGAATTGAAAGAATTATTATTATTATTATTATTATATATCAATTTGTAATTGATAATACATTTTAAATCAATACATCAAGAGATATGAAATATACTTCGTAAATATATTTACAAAGATGGAATTACATAAGAAATTATCAAGTTACTTTCCTTTGTTATAGCACTGTCTACATAGCCAGTACGTGGATTTTGATGGCGCTTTGAGGCCAACACATTTAAGATGGTTCCACTCTAAACATCCATCGCAAACTATGATGAACATCAATTTTACAGACTGAACAGTTCCATTCGCATCTTGGAAATGTTTATGTTGGCTCTCAAATTCCTTAAATGACTTAAACTGTTATCCAACTTCAAAATTGAAGGACTGGAGTCCCTCATTCGCGTCCATTTTAAGATTCCCAAATGAACTACATGTCTTGATAACATACACGGTGAGCACTTTTCAGCGCCTTTGGCAATATTTTTACACAACCAAATATAGACAAATTAAATTCAGAATGAAAATTTATAATAAAATTGGTACCTATTAAAAACACAATAAATAAGATTTAATATTTTATTTACATACAACTATTCCGGGCAATAATAAGACCAGGAAATCCTAACAAATAAAATTACGATTACCCGATTTTTTTTTCGTGAAATAGGTTCCTGAACCGGAATTGTATACCGGTACTTAGTCTTTCAGGTAATCCTAATTTTTCGTTATTATTCCCCAATCCAGGTAAATCCGGGTAACCGTAGCCAGTGCCTATAATATTCGGAATGTCATCAGTCCATTAGATACAGATTGTTGGTTATATCTGCCTTATCTTTTTAGATAGGCACTTTTAGATAAAAATATGTATAGAGAAAAACACTTAATTGAGTTGTTTAATGATCATGAATATAGGTAATCTTGCATTCAGTTCTGCATGAAAAACAAAATTTGACAGGTTATATACAATATTACAAAAACAAAATAAAAAATGGTGGAACAGACACAAAGGCCATGGGGTCAGACAGAACCCCATCCACATTGCCATTGATTTTGACAAAACACTAAATGTAATTAAGGAAATTGAACTAATTACAAAAACATGCAACAAAGATGTGTTTTCACACAAAATATACATCCTTTTTAGTCTATGAAAAGGTACATTTTCATTTAAAAAAAAAAACAATTAGCCTCCCTACCGACCCACATATTTTAAGGGCAGTCGGCAACAGCAAATAAAGATATTTTTAGGTTTGGTATCAGAGTTTCGATTTACGGTAATCAGGAAATAATTCACAAGTTAATCAGGGTCATAATATGATAATGGGTGAAGCCCTTTTACATAAATAGATTCCACCCCCTATGGAACCCCAATTTTAGACATACTGATCGACAACATTTTTTTCATTTTTGCGCAGTTTCGAAGAAAAATATAATGCAATACCAATGTTCAACTTTTACCTCACATAAAAATAATACTACCTAATTGCAGTAACGGTGTGTATTATCATGACTAATCGAACTGCAATAAAATAATATACACCTGAAAAATTAACGAAAATTGGTTCCACAGTGCTGGTGTCTATATCTGCAGTACACGAGTCATGGAAGAGAGCATTGGCCTAAAGGTCTGGAAACCAGTTAAAACGGAAGCTTGTCAAACTCCGGACCACCGCCGAACCAGTTCCGGACATTTCCGTAAGCTTCGCCCTTTTACACAGTCACAGGTAACACCTGCCTCATATTATTTTAACATTAGTAACAACGGGTGTTACTTGCTTGTGGACCAAGAAATCCTTTCCCTTCTGGAATAGTACTGGCGGGTAGCTGCTGGTCCATAGCTCTGAATGGTCCCTGGGGACCAGTGTTGATGTTGCTATCCGAATGTTTTTTACAGGGATAAAATTATCCGTAGTTCTATAATTTGTCTGCAAAAAAAAAGGAAAAAATAGCAGGCCCATTCCGAACCACGGTTGTGCAGCTAGCAGTGGGGGTTCATGTTTGCTCAGTCTTTAGCTCTCTGTGATATTTTTTTCTTTATTCTTCTATCCATGGCAGTGATATTTGTCCTTGATATCTTCAAATGTTTTATGCAAAATGTCTCCGTGTCTGCCATGATTCACATCGTCTGCCTTATCGCCACATCTCGGGTAATTACGCTGTCTACATCAAAAGTTGATAGTGTTACAGTAAAGACAACACTCGGGGGTATCCGATTGTAAAAGTCTGAATCACGCAATCGTTTAATGGTACAAAATTAAGTGCTGCAAGTCAAGCGTCTTCCGGATAAACAATAATTGAAAGCCGTATTACAGTACCAAACACGAAAAAAAATCTGGATTTTGAAGACATCGGAGTACACGTTTATTATATCGGAGGTCGGAGTAAGGGTCTGAAAATCGGATAAACCCCGCTGAAATCGTGGTTGTTGGCATCCCTGCAGTTTCCGAAGGGATCCCCCTCTCTTCACAATTAAGTCACTAATAAAATTTTAAAAGATTTTGAGAAACACTTACTCAAGTTGTTGTACGACATATAGGATAAAATATCCTGCTTTCCATCATATCAAGTGTAATAACTCTGAAATGGTAAAAGTGAAAAGGATCCTCCTCTCTTCACCGGTAAGCTGCTGATAAAATTTCAAAACATTCTGAGAAACACTACTCAAGTTATCATACGACATAGGGTAAAAATCCTATTTTCTGTCATATCAAGTTCAACAACTCCTTAACGGCAAAAGTAAAAATCGTCAAAAATGAAAGGGATCCTCCTCTCTTTACCGGTAAGCTGCTGATAAAAATTTTCGGACGGATGGACAGACATGGTGAAACCAGTATACCCCCCTACAACTTTGTTGCGGGGGGCATAGTAAAATCAGTATGGAAATTAATTCATCAATGAGCAATGAAAGATTGTCTTTTATATAATTATCTTTCATTATAAATTATTTTCTTTTTTCTGAAGATTAAGACCTCAATGTTAACTCTTAAAATACATACATATCAAACTGCCAAGGTATATAGGTTTTTATAAACTCATATAATGCATACAGTCAAACTTCAGTCCCTCGAACTCACATGGGTCGAACACTATGGATGGCTCGGACTGATTTGAAAGTCCCATCAATTTTCCTTATTTTTCTATGTAAAAATAACCCATTTCGCTCGCACACCGATACCTCTAACAGTGGAACTCAATAAATGGTTCCGTCAATAATAAAATCACGAGTTTTACCATGTCAAACTCGAACATCGCAATTTAATTGACAGGTGTATGCTACGGTTGAATGTGCTTACAGCAAGGTGTGATAAATGTCATATTACAGACAGATAATTGTTTACTTAATGATTACAGGTAGAGGGATAAACTTGTCATAATTTGTGTTAATTTGTCATTAAATTCAGCTGTGACTTGATTATTAAAAGGTTAATTACGAGAAATAAAGAACGATTATTGAACCTGAGACACATTGTCACTGATTTTACCAAGCCGAGCCTATACTTCACAATAATTAAAACAATCAAATGTTTACAATCGTAATAAAGTTTATTAAAACCATATTTAAAATTGTTATTACATGAATGAGTATTATTGAGAGTGGTTTACTTTAATTCTTATAGTTGCTGGAATTTAATAATATCAAACTGTGTGATCTCAAGGTTCATCTAAATACCAAAAAAATAGAAATGTACTAGTAGTGAAATTCCTATTAACCTGAGTTTTTATGTCCATATGATACCCAAGAAAAAAATATAATTGCTTCAAATTCAAATAAAAAAAGAGAAAATGATCATTGACTAAAATTTGAAAATTGACCATTAGAAATATATATCCGAATTTTCAAGCATTATACTGTCATCGATACAACTGTTAATACCTGACCTTATATTTCCTGTATGTAAAATAGAACACAAACAAAGTGAAAAACACGTTTATAAGGAACGTTTGAAGATACCAAAGAGGTATTCAGAAGCCGTAGTCTTTGAAAACTTTCTAAAGGATATTAAATATTTTTACAACAAAGGTCCATGGTAGTGTGCACCAGTTATCAAAGCATAGTGAAACTGTCCCGGGTCAGAATCAGATTTTTTCTGAAATTACGGGACCTCGCGATCGGTGGCTCTAACTTCCGATAGCTCGAACACGTTTTTACAGTCCCTTCGAGTTCGAGTCAGCGAAGTTTTACTGTAATTTCATTTTGTCAAAGAATACAATCAGCATAAAATCTACCAGTTTTCTAAGATATCATATCAATTTGAACATCAATCAAAGAATTTAAAGTGAATCTAAAATATTGAGGACAAATGATCTCTGTGTAATGATCCAAATATGTAGAATCTTGTTACATCAAACTAAGACGTCATTTTCCAGGATTACTTGATGAAAAAATATGGTATGTTCTTAATAATAGCTACATTATCTCCAGTTGTTTGTGGGAGTGCTCATGTCTTATTTGCGTTATTTGTGTTTGTTTACGTGTAGTAGTGTCCGGCACACATTGTGTTGTGTTTTTGTTTTGCGTTTCTTCGTCTTGTGTACCCTATGTTACCAGATTCTCTAGATTGTCGATTTTTAATTGCCCCTTCGGTATTCTCTAACATTTATTTATCTTGATGACTCAAATTAATTTGAACAATAATGGTTGACCTTTGACTAACATGTATTTTCTCAATACATCAAAAAGTAAAAAAGGTCAACTGGCATGATAAAATACTAATAGGTATGACTTATGTCCATTGTTGAAGACCATACTGTGACTGTAAAATGCAGAACAGCAATAAAAGAGGTGTTCCTGTATAACATTTCCAAACAGCAAATGATGAAACTAAACCTCCATAATATGTATGACAATACTGGTATTTATACCTGACTACTTGCTGGCCTTGACCCATTCCCACTCCCAGGTCGTCTCTTGTCATTTGGTGATCTGGAAAGTAAAAATTAATTATATCCCTGAATACAACATTTTTAGTGCAATTTTGTTTTGATGAAAAATGAAGAAGAATCAACTTGATGATTGTTCACTATGATTTCCGCATAAAAAAGATGTTCAGTTCGTCTTTACCGCCAGTTTTTTGTAGGAGGGCGTATGCCTTGTTTACGTTATTTATGTTTGCTTGCGCATAGTGGTGTTAAGAACATATTGTGCTGTGTTTTTGTTTTGTTTTTCTTTGTCTTGTGTATTGCCAATTACTCTAAATTGTCCACTTTTGATTCCCCTTTGGTGTTCTCTAACGTTTATGTTCAGAGTGTTGTGATATCGATGATGTACAGAGCCGTCCGATGTGTTCGCGCACCTAAGGGTTCATGGGTTAATTTCACAGCTTACCAAAATGTTATTGAATTAATTTAAATCCTCATCAAATACATTGAAGTATTATCTTTTTGTTCTTTATCCGGATTTTGCTACAATTTTTAACATTTCAGTGAAAACGAAGTGTAAGCAAACCAACCCTCGATTTTTGACAAATGATGCAATTTCCGGTGATGTCGCGCATGCATACTTTGAATGGTTCTTAAAATTAATAAAGGAAAAAAATTATTTTGAAAGTTTTGGAAATTGAAGTTTATTCCTATTCCTTCAAAATAAGCTCAAATTTGAAAACATTTGATATATTTTAATATAATTAGAGTTCATCATCACATACCAGTAGTCTCCATCTTAATTTTTCCAATGATTTTGCAATTTTGACATGTACAATACGTATGCGCGAACTCACCGGACGCGCGAACACCGGTTCCAAGACTGTATATCACACAAAATGCATTGACAAAGACAAATGTAAATCTTACATGATGTGAGAATTATAGCATCCTATTGAAATAAATATGTTGTACATTATGTTTTTACCTACCATGTCATAACGTTGTCTCTACTGTATGGGTTGTGGGTTAGGGTTATGGTGTTTAATGCCACTTTCAACAATATTTCAGCTATATCGTGGCAGTCAGTTTTATTGGTTGGGAAAACCGGTGTAACCGGAGAAAACGACTGACTTGTCGCAAGTCACTGGCAAACATTATCACATAATGTTATATCGAGTACACCTCACTATGAACAAGGTTCGAAATCATACCTATAGTGATGATAGGCACTGATTGCACAGGTAGTTGTAAATCCAACAATCATACGATCAGAACCACGACGACATGTGAAAATTATAGCATCCTATTGAAATAAATATTCTGTACCATATGTTTTTACCTAGCACGTCATAAAGTTGTCTCTACTGTATGGGATAAATGTCGAATTTCTTACAAATCATCTACTAATTGTGTACAGCTAGAGACAAGGGGCAATATTGTAAACTATGAACACGAGAAATCCAACCTAGTTGTTTAATATGTAGGTGGCGGTTACAAATTACAAATAGTATTATTTTCTATTGGCAGGTGGTATGAAACAAATCACTCTTCCCCCCCCCCCCCCAAGAACATTAAACATATTTTGAACACTGCAATATTCTGTTGTATTTGTATCAAAATATAACCAAATGTTTCATATTTGCAGACATCAATTCAGAATTTACGGAATAACCAAACATCCACTTTACAGGTTCTTCTTTCATGTCTCCAGGGCAAAACTAAATTTGGGTTAGTAAATTCACTAACTGATGTTGGCAATATTTTCTACTTTATTGATAATCCTAAATTTTCCTTTTGATCTTTCAACATGACAATATTCATTATCAGGCAACAAATATGACGTTATATTGACACCACTGACGTCATTTTGACAAATCCTCTATAACTATACAATCATTGACATGTTTTGCTTGAAATGAACTTCTCTTCACATTTCACATCTCTTCAATAAAAACGTAGACATCAAATTTAGTGTGCACAAAACGTTTCTGGAATAACCTGGGTCCTTCAACAGGTACGCTCGAAATAAAAAAAAACTGGAAAGCCAAATAATTTTAAAGTGTTTGGGAGCAATAATACCAAAGCACCTAAACAGGATGGCCAAAATCGGCTATGGTCACCTATGCATGAGGGAGAAGAACCTTACTTTTGATGCAACATAGCTCTGAGAAATCCATTCACACAAAACAAATCAACCAAATTATATACGTACGGTATTATGGTTTCTCTTTAAATATCACATAATATGTTTGTAAGACTCTGATTGACATCCAGTCTCTAATCGACGTCCAATCTTCAAATCCATGTCCGATTTCTACGTCACAGACATCGGTACCTCAGATCTATGTTCTTTTTTCAAATTCTCATATCAGTGTCCAATTCTCAAATCTATGTCCTTTTTCCTCAAATTCTCAAATCTATGGCCGTTTCTCACTTTCTCTGATCGATGTCCAATGACATCACCAACGTATGCCCTAACCCTAACCCTAACCTATAAATCGACCATATATCTGAGAATTTGGAAAGGAAGCTGATTAATTGTTAAATCGGACCACATGGCCGCTTATCGCTCTCTTTCACCACAAAATGCTATGACGAGAAAATCATGAGATCGACTTCCTGTGATGAATAAGAGCGACATATATTCCTGATCACCGTGCAAATGTAAGGAATTTCATAGCATATATTTCAGTAAAATGACAATTCGGGAATGTGATTCTGTGACCAAGGCATTTTCCTTGATGCCCGTTAGCTTTTATATCGAACCATACTTACTAATTTTCGTAAAAACGATTTGTGCCAGTTCCTGACAAAAGAAATCGGCAAAAATGTAACCAGTGCTCGTTGTTCTCTGCATTTTTAAGCAAACCAACAGTGTGAAATAATTTGATTGTATTACTTGCATTAGTCGGATATGGAATATATCGTCAAAATGCATTTATTTTCCTACACGTGTTCCTCCAAATAAATGTGATGCATTAGATTGATAAGTTATGCATGAGAAATCGGGTGATGCACGAGAAACCAGTGATGATTTGAAGTAATTTAAAGTAAAGCTCATTAAACGTTTCTTACAATAGAATGACTGTGCAGATATGATATTTTGCATGAAAATGATAAAGATAGGTCAAAAGAAGGTAGTTGGAGCAAGTATTTAGACCTCAAAAAGTGATGTAAAATATTCTTATTAGGTCAAAGTTTACATCACATTACATTTCATTGTATAGCGAGAAAATATTTCCCGAAGAATGTTACCAAATGTGAACGTAATAATATATTCGTCCATATTGCACATCAGCATGCGCTACAAATTTGACGTCAATAGAATTTTCCCACGTAAAATCGCTATACTGTATACAATAAAAGGGTTATTGCACGAATATCGGGTAATATTTTCCCTCGTAGAATAATATATTGCACTAGCAAGTTCGTGCAATATCAAATTCTACTCTCGGAAGATATTCCCAAATATTAGTGCAATAATCCTATAATATTTAGGGCATTTGTCTTTTCATTCCATAGTCTTTATAAATGGTGGCTCCTGAACAGAGGGAAACTTCGTATCTTGTTTCTTTGTACTTTTTTTAAACTTTTGGACAAATACATTAATTTGATAGAATCAAATCATTACTGAAACGTTTTCTATTGTATATTGCAGTTTGAGAAATGGGTATATTTCATGGGAAAAGGAAAAAAAAAGGTCTGAGACTTTCAATTTACCGAAAGTCATCAATTTATGTATCCAAAAATGAAAAACCCATGACAACAGCCTTACATGTATGCATTCTCAAGCCCTAGTTATTCCCCAGATCGCCAAAAAAAGTTGCTGGTTATCACCTTTGCCCAGGCATTTTGAAAGTTTCCATAATGTGCTTCTCTCCACACCAAAGAATGTGAACGATCTTGAGAGACATAACAGCTCCCCTTTGTCAACAATATCACCACTTCCTAGTTCATATACTAAGCGAAAACTCGATTGGTATGACAATTCAAACATATCCAGAAATTGAGGGTACTTTCCTCATAAATATTCATCATATTTAAATTAGATTTTGATCACGTGACTGCACTTTCAAGCTTGATGAATCATTTATTAGATTTGTCAAATAATAGCATAAAGTACGGAAATTCAATGTGTCCATCAATGATTCGAAAATTAAAAGTTATCGTTTATTTCCGCAAAGTTTTTCTTCTGCCAAAATTCAAATTTGTTTGTTTAGTAACGATTTTAGACATGTCTTTGATATCGCGATCGTGCAAAAATGATCATATTATATTTAATGTGGGAACCCCGAGTTTAGAAGCTATAAATATAAGGTTAGTCAATATAATTACATCTATTATTGAGGAATCTAAATTAATTTCAGAAAATATGTCGCCAAATGTCATTCATTGTTAAATTTTGTGTCAAACAGCACCAGTCTCATGCATTTCAGAGATTTTTACATAGACTCTTAAGACCAAATAAGGATTCGTCGCCTCGGATTTTCATTTAGTCCAGGAACCTCGAATATTGAATTGTTTTCATTAATTTTTATTTCATTTAATTCAGCTTGATTCAATGTCAGAAAATGACATACATGATATTAGGAATGATATCGTCTATATAGATCATATGAAAATTGCAGACGTCCCGGCGTCGCCATCTTAGATATGCAAATGAGCAAATTACCCATCATTTCTGGCCATGATGAAGTTAATGACTCCTATAAAGATACAGAGGAACATTTCATTCTTTTGGATATAAGTGAAGAAGATGAAATAGTAAATGCAACTATTCTAACATGACCTCCTTCTTTCGCTTTGTTAACAAATGAGCGTGTTATCCATTTGGTATAATCTCATTAGCACATGCGCCGATGAATGTGACAGACTTTTCCATTGGCAGCATAAATTGTAACCCGCATAATGAGGGCGCAGTATTATTCAAGTTACATAAATTGTGTGCGACATTTTCCGCAAGCTTAAATATAAATTACCGTCTTCCAATCAAAGTATACTACTGTATTTGTACTCTTAGACATATCAGAATCGAAATATATCATAGAAACCAGAATGTGTTTTGAGTTTTAACATGGATTAGCGGATATTATTAAAATACTGCCATTCCATGTTAAAACTCCTAACACATTCTGGCTTCCATGATTTATTTCTTAAATAACCATGATAGCGTAGATGGGATCTCGAAACCACTAGATGCTATGGAATACGAAATTCAAATTCATGAAATAGAAAAGCTTATTCCTAATGTTTTGAAAGTTCATGCGAAGATGGCCACGGAACATTGGTAAAAGACTGTTTTCAGTTATTGTATGAAAAGAAGTTAAATTTCCATTAAAGAATATCGTATTTCAATTATGGGCAGATGTTGTCCAGTGGTTTACTTTGAAAGATACTGGGTGCATGCGATATTCGGACGAGACGCTGCATTTTTTCTGGTTAGGAAGAAAGTTATTCGGAGAACGATTTGTGAAATTGATGTCTGGTATGAAAAATGAGACGGAACTCTTATTAGGACAACAAAACTTCAAAATTTACTGCAATTTCCGTACCTGTATTTTTATATGTTGTTTGATCAGGGAGCCTGGGATAAAGTAATTTGTAACATAAATACGCATTTTTCCTTTGATGTTTGTATGCAGTAATCAACTTAAAAATAGTGAACTTTTACAAACCATGGTTTAACATGAAGATCTTGATGTTATTCCATGATTTTGACGTCACATGAGAATAATAGTTAAGTTTCTATGAAAGTGGGAGGAGCTTACGTCATGTTTTAATATAAAGATCTACATGTTATTCCATGGTTAACGCGGACCTCGACGAAAGCACCCAATATTGATTTCTGTTACAAACCATATATACCATGGATCTTACTCATGAACTTATTTAAACCAACTCATCCTTCGGATTCGCTGGTTTAAATAAGTTAATTTGTAAGATCCATGGTATATATAATACATTATATATATATAATATATAATACATATATCATGGATCTTACGAATTAACTTATTTAAACCAACAAATCCGAAGGATGAGTTGGTTTAAGTAAGTTCATTCATAAGATCCATGGTATATATGGTTTGTAACAGAAATTACACGATTAACAAAAGGGTGTACTCTTCGACGTCCGCGTTAACCATGGAATAACATGTAGATCTTTATATTAAGCCATGACGTAGAAACCTAACTATTATTCTCATGTGACATCAAAATCATGGAATAACATCAAGATCTTCATGTTAAACCATGGTTTGTAAAAGTTCACTATTTTTAAGTTGATTACTACATAAAAACATCAAAGGAAAAATGTGTATTTATGTTACAAATAATACTTATAGACTTATTTCAAAACACTTTTGAGCATACCATCAATATATAGTTGTCATTCTTTTTTTCATATGCAAGACAAACTAATATCCATGTACTTGCAAATTCCCACCTAAAGCAGGGTATCTGAGCCCTCAACCCCGGTGAAGATCGGTGTTCAATTTCACGAACAGTCTTAAGTACGATTTCGATCATACGTTCTGACGTCACAATATTTTCCCCCTTGAAGTTTTCTCAATTACGACCAATCTTTGACTTACAAGTTTTTGTGAAGTCTACATACATGTTAAAACACTAAATCAAGTAAAGACGATAAACTCTATTCCAATTGTAATGTCATTTGATTATTTTTTATCTATGAAATTGTTTAATGTGTAACATTAAGGGGTGAACATACTATTACTGGAATCTTGGAAATAAATGTTTGCTGTTTTTCCATTTATATTTCTGACCTTATCCTCGGTTTAAAGAAACGGTATACCATACATGTATGCAAGGTTTCGTCTGGGTTAAATTTTTTTGAGCCAACACTTGAGCCAAAAACTAAATTTTTGAGCTTCAACAATTGTTGGCACTAAAAACACACATAAATATTAATCATTTATTTATTTTCTTACTGCATACATGTTAAAACAATATATGGGTACATGTACTTTTTGAAATACAATAGCACAATAATGTTTCAGTTACTATTACAACCATAAAAGACAAGTAGATAAAAAATACGATATAACACTCTGTTGTTTAAGTTACTATCATAACCATAAAAGGCAAGTAAGTAAAAATACAGACTGTAAAAACTGTTCTTTTTTTTAAACTGAGCAAATTCTCCTCTGCTTTCATGATGACCACCTCCTAAAAGCTTCTATAAAATCAAATGTATTAGCCAATGGCCCTTTCAATGAAATAATCATTAAATTGTATAAAGTACAAGTGTTAAGTCTGTTCCTTAATTTTGTTTTAATTAAGTTTTGTCTACTAAAGCCTCGTTCACACTCAACAGATGAAACAGGAACTGTCAAAAGTTTAACAGCAGTTTTATATACAAGTGGGTGCATCTCAGAATGTTCCAGGGCAATCTGACAAACATCATTTACAGAATTACTACAATGGTTATAGGAAGACTTCACAATGTCAGAAAATATAACAATATGTTCTTTCATTTCAGCTTCATCAAAACCTTGATCAATACATTCTGCAAAATGTATTGTTACTTTATTTACAGACTCTAAAACATTATCTTGACAGTTACTACCAAAAATAGTAAGATCAAATATATTGCACATAGAAGACAGTACAACTGCATCACAACATATGAAAATCTATTTTTCATATTTTCTGATAACTGTTCAACAAATTTGGAGCAAGCTGATTTTGCTTCACGTCTATATTTTTCACTATCAGTGTGACCTCTAAACTGAAGCTTGTCAGATACAAATATATCAGGTACATCATTACAAAATTGGGTAAACATTGACCCATCTTTATTAACAAAATGTCTGTTGATTCTTTCAACAGTTACCTCAAGTAAAGGATTCACAACTGTAAATTCAATAGTTGAAGACTGATATGCCTTACAAAGTATGCTTAAATCTTTCAAAATATATGCTAGAAAAAATGAACAGTACAAAAATTTGTAGTTTGATACACTTTTCAATATACCCTGAGCCTTGGCTCTTTTGTCCTCTGACAATACTGATAAAGGTGAGTCATAGTTTTGACAAATAGCTTTCACACTGCCTTCAAAGCTAAGCCAACGTGTATGAAATACTTGCTTAAATCTGGTGGCATGATTTTCAGAGGTTTTCATGACATCATAAATTTTGTCTAACCTAGACATATTTTTTGGAGAGTTACCAAAATATTTATATATAGCATTGACAATATCTTGGTATTTAATTAAATATGGTACAGAGTCAGCAGCTGAGCCACTAGCTAGTGCTAGCCTGTGTGATATACAATGTGACGATAACAATCCAGGTATTGTATCTTTCATTCTAGTTACTACACCACTGTGTCTACCGACCATTACAGCAGCTCCATCAGTTGCGATACCACACATACTTTCATGCTTGAGAACAGTGCACCCGGGTTCAACTGAGAAATTGTTCTTTACTTGTGCTCTCTGACAAACTAATAAAACGTATATATCAAATTTAGTGCGCACTCGTATGTCTGGAATAATCTTCTTCAGGTACGCTCAAAGTCCATACAATACATGATTGTAGATTGCTTGGAACAGCATGAAGTATAAAAACTCACAAACATACCAAGGATATTTAAAACATTTCTAATAAGAGTTCTGAAAGTGATTGCATCTCAAATAGAGTGTATTTAGTTCAAGTTTATATTTTATCAGATGTACTACAACAAGAACATCATCAAAGGAAAATTATGTAAGACATGTGTCTAGTACACAATAAAATAGAGTGCTACCCTACATCTATAACGATAAGAAAAATGGAATCATTTTCTATATAGTTCCGTCTAGAACAGTAAAGGGTGTATTTGTGTCTCAATGTCATCAATAATGTTTAGCGTGATTTTGGTTTCAATCGTGCATTTTGCATCATGAAATGATAGATAACACTCTGTGCCTCCGTGTTTGTAATCTGTTGATAATGGTGGAAAATTAAAAGTACTTATCGCGTTGCATCAGACTAAAGTACATCGGAGAGATCATTCTTTGTGAAACTTAAATTCCACGGTGACATATCATTCATATGAATCGTCTTAAATGTACTGATTTTCTTCACGTGTCATAGATGATATAACATCGTGTAAGATGGTTTGTGGTTTATTGATATAGTGTTTAACACCACTTTCAGCAATATTTCAGCTATATCATGGAGGTTTTGTCGGTGGAGGAATCCTGAATAACCGGAAAAAACACCAACCTGTCTCAATTCACTGACAAACTTTATCACATAATGTTGTATCGAGTACACCTCGCCACGAGCGGGATTCAAAATCACCACTTTAGTGTTGATAAAGTAGCTATAAATCTAACCACAATACGATCGTTACCACGACGACCCCTCTGTGTTATCTAAGTGCCATAAGATTTAGCGATATGTTATGATCAAATAACACTCGTCGCAACTTCGGCTGATTCCGTACCTTCATCAAACCTCGTCCGTAATACGATAGCTTCCATTGGAACTACTTTCAGAAATCTTCAATGAAGGAGGTATTAAAGTAATTTCACTTTCGAATATTCGTCCAATAATAATATATTTTCATTCGTCGCAACGTCGGCTGATTCCGTACCTTCATCAAATACCACTATTTTCCAAAGCAAAATCTATACACTCATCAAATGTCGCCATTTTAGAACTTATTCGCGGTGCGCAATGCTTGATTGAAATGATATGGTCTTCCGGTGAAGAAATGTGACGCGTAGACGTATAGCAAATTCCGTATCACAGCCGAGGGATTGAGGGAGAGAAGTGGACTCGCCCGAGGTTTGCCGATTGGATCAAATAAACGTTTTTGTCCTCCATACCGGTGTCATACAGTAAACCTTCCCCCATAGTAGATCAACCCCCTGGAAGATTTACTATATAGTAAACCTTCCTCCATGGGGGAGCGTTAACTATATAGTATTTATTCCGCACAGTAAACTTTCCTACCTAACCGTAAACGGTTCGGATTTTACGTATTATAGGGGAAATATGTGCTATTATACTGCAAAATAGCTCCGTACATTTGTTTTGAATGCAAAGCATGTGCTTTTTTACCTTTTAATCTAACCGGATATAATTAATGGTATATAACAATTAAAATTAACACGATTAAGGTGCTAAATTCCGAATCAATAGTGATTATCCGGATTAGGGAGGAACATTTACTCTATAGCAAAATATCCGGAGGGGGGGATGATCGGCTATCGATGGGGGAATGTTTGCTATATAGCAAATTTTCCCCCGGGGGAATATTTACTATATAGTAAAGTATTCGGGGGGGGGAAGGTTTACTATATAGCAAATATTCCGAGGGGGAATGCTTACTATATAGTAAATATTCCGGGGAAAAGTTTGCTATGCGGAAGGTTTACTATGCGACACCGGGTATATATCTGATATTTTATATCAATGATATATGTAATAAACATCAAAGGTGTAAAATTGTTCAGTGTTGCAAGCCATAGTAATCGATGGTATTTCCTCTACTACAATGATCTGAGCTCGTTTTGTTATCCATGTTAATATTAAATTCAGAGTTTGATGTCAAATTCTGGAGTGTATGGATTTGTATTATTGTACCACTATGTCAAATGTCCTATTTAGATGTCAGTATAAGATAGTACTTTCAAACAATTATGACATTCGTCATGCTTCACTAGTACATCTTGGGCATCAACGTATCATGATTTCTTATAGCAGCATCTTTTCTGTGTGATAAAGTAAATTCATATACTACTATTATTGGTTTTATTTGTCATATACTACTATTATTGGTTTTATTTGTCATATACTACTATTATTGGTTTTATTTGTCATATACTACTATTATTGGTTTTATTTGCTCGCGATTTTGGTCGTTCTTCTTTGCTTCCTACCAATAAAGTCTTTCCATCTCTCACATTTGTTCCACATTTCATCTCCGTCCATTCGTCACATTATGTTTTAATTTAACACTACACTATACATTTAAATTATTCATATCATACGATACCGTTAGATCAGTCATACCATACCATACATTTATATCAGTCTTACCATGCCATACATTTAGATTAGTCATACCATACGATACATTTAGATCAGTCACACCATACGATGATTTGGAACAGTCATACCAAACCATACGTTTGGATCAGTCAGACCATGTGATACGCTTTGATCAGTCATGCCATGATATACATTTAGATCAGTGATACCATACGATACATGTAGATCAGTCATACCATACGATACATGTAGATCAGTCATATCATACGATACATTCAGATCAGTCATACCATACAATGCATTTAGATCAGCCATACCATATGATACATTTAGATCAGTCATACCATACGATACATTTAGATCAGCCATACCATACGATACATTTAGATCAGTCATACCATACCATATATTTAGATCAGTCATACCATACGATGCATTAAGATCAGTCAT
>MJUT01056751.1:546115-563376 GCA_002080005.1 Gigantidas platifrons
TGGGTTTGTTGTTAACGTTGGAGGTGATTGTTCGTTTCGTTGATATTGGTGGGTTTGTTGACCATTCTTTTCATAATGTCCATAGTTGTTGGAATATAGGAACTAAATTGAGAAAATGCGCCCTGTGTATTAAAAAGACAAAAAAACATATATTAGCTGAAAGCAATCTCTTTCAAACTAGAATTATGTTTTATAACACCATGCCACATTTTAGTCATTCTTTTAAGTGAATCAAGTGCTGTTCGCTTCCTAAGTCTTATTTTTATCATTTTACACTACTATAGAATTAGGCTGTGGTTAATGTGTAATGTCGTCTAAAGAAAATGGGTTAAGACCACATAGTGAAAAACAGATGCCGTCCTTAATGAATAATGATTTATGCTTTCTTACACTTACTAAAACACAAATTTCCACATTCATTTAATATGTGCCCATATCATAAATTTATCAGAAGAAAATCCTTGTGGTATTATCTTGTACTATCAACGTTGGTACATTTCAAGTACAATAAAAACACACTAATGATATTTGTATCAGAAGTTTTAATGAGTAAAAAGAATCTTCATTATCTATGTCGGACTGAATGTAAAATATTTGTACCGAGATTAAGTCTTAACGTCTGTACTAAGTTAACTAGTTCAAATCAGTAAATTACCACAGTTGTAAGAAATGTATTACTTTTTACACGTGTTTCCTGATTAATATTCGAGCACACCTTTCCTTCATCCATCAAACAGACTAAGTATCATTCAATATACCTGATGATTTATTTAGCAGATATATCAATATAACAGAGAAGAAGATTTAGTCATCATCATATTGCTGCAATAACAATTATCTTACCATGCAGAGTTATACCGACACGTTAGTTAGAAGTTCCATTATGATAACCTTTCATTGTTTACTGTCGACGGTTTACGGTTATCATCTTCATATTACGACTACCGTATATTTATCTGCTTCCGTCAACGTCCTTTCAATTGATTTTCCCTTTTGCTACACTCTCTTTAATTAAAAGCTTTCAGGGTCTGCCATTTTTCTTTGTCTATATTAATATAATTTGTAGACGTTGAAATATGTGTCTGTTCAAACGGTGTGTATAAACAGGAAACATTGAGAAGAAACATCTTATTGTAAATTACAACCGATCGTCTTAATCTGTCTTGGCAATAGTGCATTTATTTGGTTTACTTATCTGTAAATTATCTACCGATCATCACCCGATCAAACAACAAATCTGATGGAAATTTGTCACAAAAGTTTCCGATTGACCAGATAGAAATATTTTAAATGGACATTGCTTGACATTGAATGAAACGTTGGAGAAATTATCTGTATATGTATAGATAAACCCTTTAGTATGCATACTACATTACACGAAGCACTTAAGGTCTGAATAATATAGGATTATTTATAGGTTTGGGACCATAGGACTAATTTAGCTCCGCCACTTTTTATTGAAGTGCTTGCAGCAAGTCGGGACTTTGTTTCATTGATCACCATAATTTGCGAGTTGGCAATTGATAGGTCGAAATATCAAGCATTCGATTGATTGATCGAATGATTGGTGTTTAACGTCAGGTGAGTAGTCTTTCAGCTATATTCGTAACCAGAACAAGTTTACAGACAATACATCATGTAGGTAATAGATGACAATGGTATGGGGCAATGGACATTGAGAAAAGCTTTGTATTGGCAGAGGTAAAAATATATAGTACTTAGGGAAGGAAATAGTGTGCCTTACAACGGGCCATACACGACCTATCCTAACAAATTGTTCCTCGTTAGGAGCTGGTACATGATGTCTTTTAAGTTCACGGGGTCTGGCTTTCTCCATGCACGAGGCAGATATTTGTATCCCTTAGCAAAGACAATTCACATTAGGATCTGGTGCATGGTGTATTTTACGTTCACGGAGCCTGGTATTCTCCACATAACGAGGTCAAGCCACACCCTCTCTGAAACATCTGGTTCCACTTCCGTTTATACGAGATTTCATGGCTATTTATTCACTTATCTGTTGTATTTTGTATTCATACTATAAAGTTGACCTTTATCTGAATGAATACCTCATTTCGTAGAAATCTCGCTTTGTCTACAAGGTGTACAATATTGGAATACCAACGACTTTTCTTGTGTTACTTCTTTATAACATGTTTGTGTGTGCAGTCTCGTTAATGTGTCATTGGTTCATCGGTACAACAAGGTAACATACACATCGGACAAGCTATAGCTAGCTTCCATTGATTTGACATACTATGAATGTCCTGTCAGCGTCTAACAATATTGTTCTGTATATGGCTGTAATTCAATTAGCGAATCTGTGAAAGCATTCACACAAATCTTTAATTATAGTGGGTCATAATCCGGGGTGATATTACTAACGACATGGTGGGTGTTCCGGTCTGCTAATCCAATCAGATTCTGTCTTGCAGACAGTTATTTT
The DNA here is from genome assembly GCA_002080005.1 of Gigantidas platifrons. Classification (NCBI taxonomy): domain Eukaryota; kingdom Metazoa; phylum Mollusca; class Bivalvia; order Mytilida; family Modiolidae; genus Gigantidas; species Gigantidas platifrons. The sequence continues at coordinate 548,562 of MJUT01056751.1, forward strand.
CATATTGCATCAATGAAAGTCTGATAAAAATGTCAATTATTACAACAGTTGTTCTGTAATCTTATTATCGTCTTGATAGAAAAACATTTATAGCAGCAAAATATATCTGTTTTTGCTGCAGCTTGAGTAATTGCTGCAGATATCTTACCTATTGGCACGGTCTGACAGAAATTAATTTTTCGTCTGGACGTGATAATTATAATAGATTTTATATGCCTAAAATCTAAGCGAGTATCCTGCTGTTTTTATCATTACTGCTGTTAAAAATAACATTTATATCTTGCTTGAAAGCTTGTTACAATTTGAATAGAAAATAATATGGGCAAATAAGGGTTGTAAACATCATTACGCATCGAATTTACTTAGCCCGAAGCGGTGGTGTAATAGTTAATGTGATCGTCCCGAGTGCGGGTAGATAGTGAGATTGAGCCAGCCCGGTCGGGTCAAACCAATGACATTTGAATTGTTATTTGCTATATCTCCGCTAGGCACACATCATAAGGGGTAAGAGCAATGTTTGTTGGCTCGGAAGCAGGATAATGTGTCCGAGTGGTACAGCATGTCTACTCGATGACAGTTGCTTCAGTGAGGTAGCAATATAAAATTTCACCAACGTTTGTTGGACTAGTACAAGGCAGACATCATCTCATCTGAAAAATTGTCCATGATCAACGATTATAAAATTTAACCTTAATTACATTCCATTAAAACACAAACGTTCTCGACAACAATCCATGATTACCATAAACATTATTCCTTTTATTGTGTGTAATTATAGATTAATAAATGGCCTTTTTCATATTGCCCTTGTTATCAGCCCGAGACCTTGATATCGTCCCAAGGGCTTTAGCCCGATGGACGATATCAGTCGAGGGCTGATAGCAAGGACAATATGAAAAAGGCCATATATTAATCTATTTATCACAGATTGTGCCAGGGCAGATAACATGTTATTGCCCTTCACAAGAAGGCAGATAGCATGTTATTACCCTCTTAAAATGTTATTGCCTTAGGGGCAAATAACACGCCGCAATTTATGCTTTTATTACACATGCAAATTCGGCGTTGTTTCAATAAAATATGTGATAATAACTCGGACAAATAAAGCTTGCTACTTTATATGTTTGTAGACAGAGTTGTTGGTTCTTTAGCTTTTCTTTCTTAGTTTTTTTTATTTAAATAGTTGTTTCTCAGCTGTACTGATCTAGGATTTATGTATCTTTACATTAGTATTTTAAATTCGAGTTATAATTTTATTTGTGTACCTGATTTCACCCATGGTATTCTTGTGGGGTTGGGTTTCATGTTGCTCAATCTTTAGTTTTCTGTGTAATGTTTTGTATATCATTGTTTCACATTTTGTCCTTTTTATTTTGGCCATTGCATTGCCTGGCCTTCTTCTTCTTTTTATTTTGGCCATTGCATTGCCTGACCTTCTTCTTCTTTTTATTTTGGCCATTGCATTGCCTGGCCTTCTTCGATTCACGGCTTTTGATTACCCCTTTGGTATCTTCAAACTTTTCTTTTTATTTGTGTATCATTCCATTAGTATTTTACATTTGACTTTATCTTTTTCAGCTGCCTATAGTGGTGATATCGCGTTAACAGATGGAGACATACAAGTCGCTAAACAACGATATATAGAAGGTGAACAAGAAGATGATGATATACACGACCTACAAATAGAAGATCAAAGATTAGGGCTTTTACAGTCTAATAATCAAATAAACAAATTAGAAAATATTAATGAACAACAAAGTACTTTACGGCATAGAAAAAATAGTAAAAGACGAAATAAAAATATCAGAAGATTAAGAAAGCGACGGCGAAGACAAAAATGTTTACGGTGAGTATGAGATATGACGTAGTATGATATTTAAGCAATTACCGGTATTACCAATTTTATGATCTTCATCCTTTTATGCCCGCACAACATCAGCATGTAAAAATACTTGCTCTTCATATCAAAACTTCATTTAGTATAAACTAGATATATGTTTAGAGAAGTCTTGAATGTTCATCGACCTGCTCCAAAAACACTGTTAAATTGCATCACATCAGGTTATATCGAGTACACCTCGACATGGGCGGGTATCAAGCTCACAACTTCGAGAGTAATGGAAAGGGGCAATTTTCCTAAAACAGATATATACAGACATGATGCTAGAATAAGTCGACTGTTTCAGCTTTCAAATATATGATTAGAACGTACATTTACCGGTTCACTATATCAATGGGCGGACATTGATATGCTATGCTATATCAAGGGGTCATGTTTCTACATTGAAGCCTATGTAGCGCCTTTATCTTCTATTACCACTAGGGACAGTCTCTTACAAAATATAATTCGACAACTTGCAAAATTGACATTAGTCAAAATTTGGTCTTTTGGTTATTATCCAATTTGCGGTCACCTGCTACAACAGTTGTTTGTCCACTTTATGAATACTTTGTAGTAAAATATGTATTATATCATTAATAATCACAATATATGAATGGGTATGCCTTTCCTACTACGAAAATATGAATGGATATGGTTTGCCTGCTGAGAGAATATGAATGGGATGCTTTGTCAAACCTCAGAATCGGCCCGTACTCAAGTTTATCAAAATTGACCACCTGGGTGATAGACGCTAATCTTGACGAGGATTGCGATCCTATAGTATCACACTATATATCTTTGTGCATGTCTCAAAACTAGATCAATATTTCCACCATCTTCTGGTTTGGTAGCTTACAATGGTTTAGTGTTTTTCATGTTATTTTTCCTGGTAGATATGCCAACTAGTACCGTTTAGCTTTACTCGACACACCAGTAAGTGCTTAACGTTTGGTAGTTGTCAATGGTTTAGAATTTTTAGCGTTGTCTTGATGGGTGTTTTTGTCGACCACCACTGTTGAACTTATCTCAGCAGACCAGTAAGTGTTTCATTTTTGTAGTGTTCGATGGTTTAGAGTTTTAAGTGTTGCTTTGGCTGATGTATATGTCGACCTCCCCGAATTAACTTACCACCAAGCGAAGAACAAGTGTTTAACGTTTGGTAGTTTTTGATGATGTAAAATTTTTAGTGTTGTTTTGATGGATGTTTTTGTCGACCACCACTGTTGAACATATCCCAAACTACCAGTAAGTGATAAATGCTTGGTAGTTTTCGATGATTTAATGTTTTTAGTGTTGATTTTGGTAGGACTTTTTTCCACCACCAATGCTAAACTTATCTGAACAGACCATTAAGTGCTTAATGTCACTGTAGTACCTTTTGCTTTAATTACGTAATTATTGGAATGAAAGAGTTTGAAAACAGATTTAATTTACGTCAAAAGAAATTTTTAAATTAGATGTGTTAGAATATGATGTGTTCTGCAGTTCATCGCCTCTACGTATTCATACTTGATAATTCTCTTAGGACAGTATATATTATCGTATAGTAAAAAGTATGACGTCAATTCACCGATATTTTCTAATCAACATCATAGTAAATCGCTTCAAATTGGCATTAACTCTGCCCAGGTTGTGTTTTTTTCAGTATGTCTATGCATGATACTCTAACAATGTTAACGTCACAAATCATTTTCCACTTATTAATACATAAAGACAAGAAGCGTCAAACTCTTGTAAACGGTTCTTAGATGTAGTTATAGATATAGAAACATGACAAGCCCCTGTTTGTGATATGATCTCAGATAATAAAACCGTAGATATAAAATTTAGTGCGCACGACGCGTTTCTATAATAACCTTAATCAGGTAGGCTCAAAGCCTAAATATTTGACAGCTAAATAATTTAAGCATCTTTAGTTTAGGAGCAAGACAATTAAAGGGCATAAGCTAGATAGCCTAAATCGGCGCTAAAGTCACACATGCCTGTGGGAGGAAAACCTTAGTTTTACATAAGAAAAGTTTGAAGATGACAAAAGGATAATCAGAAGCCGTAATTCGAAGGACAAGACAATACAAACAATAGTCAATAACACACTAAACGGAAAGCTAAGGACTGAACAACACAACCCTACTAACAATATTTTTGTATCACCCGGTCCATTTAAAAATGTTGTGAAGTGGTATCTTTTGCATCCTTGTTTGTCATGCTTAGCAGATATCTAATTTATGCAAAATAAAGCTTTGTAATTAAGACCAATATTTTAAACAAAAGTTTGTTATGGGGGCTACGAGGAAGGCAGAAAAACTGAACGAAGTATTCATTCAATCAAGGTTACTTGTATACTAATCTTTAGTCCTCACCTCATAAAGTCGCACACGAATTGATTGCAATTATAGCCCTTTTTGAGCATCATATCGTGGATAGTTCTTGTTTTCGTTCATATTGTTTTAATACATGTACATTGTGGATAGTTATTGGCCTGGCTCCTGTTTTTGTACTGTTGTATTGTGTGGAAAGTTCTTGTTGGCCCTGCTGCTTTTTGTACAGTTGCATTGTAGATAGTTCTTAGTGCACCGACTGTTGATTTTTTCGTACAATATGCAAAGACAGTTTGCACAGTGATGGTCAATAAGTCACCAATATCAACAAGGCGTACAACAAGTTCACACCTCAAATGGTGGAGCACAAAAAGACCATAACATATGACGTTGGAATTCCAGGTTTTGCGACAGGCACAAAATGTGCCGGGGTTAAACCGGATAATGGAATCCCAACCTTCCCCTCCTGATAATTGGAACTCCAACGGCAATACGGATAGACAATCGATGAGATTGATTCGCTCCAATTCACAAAAATCCACACACTACTACAACAATGAATGACAACATCAATTGCGAATAGTTTTTGTTGCACCAACCGTTCTTTTTTCGTACAATTCTATTGTGGGTCGTTCTTGTTGCACTGAATATGTGATTTCTGGTACTGTGGATAGTTCTTGTTGTAGAGTCTTTTTCCCCCGTAAATTTGTTTTTCTAGAATAGTTCTTCTCTCTTGTGTACTTTGTGTTCGTCTTGCAAGTTTTAAGGGAATGTAGTTATCAGCCGTCTGCTTTTAATCGGCATCCTTTTACCAATGAGATAAGGACTTACTGATAGTTAAACTCGAGGTTGCTCTACTGATATCTTACTGGAGACAGGGTATCAGGAACTCGATGGTATTCTCCAGAAAGTCGTGCAGAACATGGATGAAAGAAGACAATCAATGAACAATTCTTGCCGAAAGCATACTTTTTTCTGATGCAGCTATTTGCCATCAGGATACTTAAACATCTACGACCAAGGATCTAATCATTAGAATCATTCAACAGTTTTAAACACTATAACATTTACAAACAAAAACAACTAGAATGTTGCTCATCTGGAATTATGAAATTCGTTATAAAATTAGAATCGTCATTTGAAAAAAAAAACAACATTCTAGAAATAAACTTTAATGTTAAAATACTTTTCTATTTTACTAATTTCTCATAATAAATCAATCAAAGAAGGAAAAATCCACTTTTTACAATCTTGAACTTAAGTTGTTCATGTCTTGCTGACAATGCATTGTCTACTTCCACGCATGGTACATGTATGAATTGGTTGATAGACTAACTAATCTGCAAGCCCAACAAGCACATACATTTTTGTTTACATCCACTACATAAAAACGTGATTTTGATGTTTCGGGAAATCGTTTAACTATACTTTTTATCTTTTCAGTTTAAATTGAAAACTTATAAATGTGATAATATCACGTGCACACAAGATGATCAAGTTAATTTAAAGTAATGGTACATTTTCCATCCATCTCTGATACCATATGGTACTATTTAACAAGAATACAATTTATGAGAATTTTCTATTCAATTTACTAAGAGTCTGCTATGAGATACACATTATTCGTAAAGATAAGTAATACGTTACACTATCTATATCCTTCTAGTTTTGTGTGTCAGTGCATCTGTCTTATAAATGTACTTCTTGTAACAATAACACAGTACATCTGACTCTTCAACTTGAATTAAGAAATCGTCTTACATTTTACTACGTACTCTTACGCACTTGATTCGTTGTTTGTGATTTACATTTCGATAGCGAGACAAAACACAATTTATATGATATTATCACGATATCGGTGTACTTGTATAGTAACGTACAGAAAAGCACTGAATATTCTTTTTCTCACGAGTTAATTTTAACATGGTTTAGAACAACATCAAGGGGAGTAGTAATTACTTTATTACCACAGATATCAGAATAGCTCAAATTTAGTTCGCAATGTCGGGGCGGTCGTGGTCGTGATCGTATGGTGGCTGGATTTACAATTACCTATGCAATCAGTTCGTATAACCACTAAATTTGCGAGTTCGAATCGCTCTCATGGCGATGTAGACTCGATACAACATTATGTGAAAAAGTTTGTCAGTGACTTGCGACTGACTGCCATGATATAGCTGAAACTTTGTTGAAAGTGACGTTAAACACTATCAGCCAAACCCTTAACTCCAGTATTATTTATGGATTTTTGTTTGTTTGTTTTTTGTTTGTTTTTTTTTGTAAAATTCAATCGATCATTATAGTAAGTGCATTTAAGAATAGCATTTTTCTAACGAGTGGAGTCTTAAATATAATGTATGATAATGAAAGAAAAAGACTACAATTAAAGGACATTTCAACACAGAGAACACACAACCTGCACGGGAATAATATATCACAGGATGTGTTAATTGTTTAATGACCAGATCATATACCAAAACGTGTACCTGTTTCTCCGTTTAATGCAAAAGTCTAAAAGCGTTTCTGCCTCCATAGTATTTTAAACAAAAACTCATGGCAGATGTTATGAAATATAAATAATGTACAACATCAATGAAAGATTTCCTGTGATATTATGTTATGCAAAAATATATGTAGTTTCTTCTTGGTTTGATTTGTTTTTATTCCTCTAAATTTCCAATGGACAAAACCATATTTTCTACCTCCAACCAGTTAATGAACGTTAAACATGTTAAATAATTAGCACAATAAAGTGTAGATAAAGTAGATATAATTATATGTCATATCGAATGAAGAAAAGATACGTCGATATATTTTCTCACCGTAGAGAGTTTTACCTGCATAAAGAAAGAAGAGGGTGGCATATTTTCTCTCCATGGAGTGTTCCATCTGTGTAAAAAAAGAGGAGAATGATATAGTTGTTGATGGTTTATGGTTTCTGGTGTTTAACTCCACTTTCAACAATATTTCAGCTATATCGTGGCTGCCAGTTTAATTGGTGGAGAAAATTGGAGTACCATATAGTTGTTGATGCCTTAAAATTTAGAGTGTGCTACTTATTTTAAGAAAGACCAAATCGTTATATTTTGTTCCTCCTACACGCGGAGTTTTTATTTAACTTGGATAATCTAATTATAAATGAATGGTATTTCTCCTACTATGTAGTGTAAAGACTGAATAAATAATTCCCCCCATATCATGGGGCGTACTATCAAGGTTGATGTCATATATATACCATTCTCAGGCTGTGATAAAGGGTCAAAGAGTACGCTTAATTTCTTTATATATAAACAGTATACTTGATTATATATGAACTGATGGTGTAGTGTCATCGTCCTCCCTCTGGTTTTCTATGTAAACTTGTATCACAGATTACCACTGCCAAACTTATTCCTGGGCTTGTCAAAAGGGAGTGATTGCATAGTTCTTCATACAAGAAGAACCAATGTATACTAGCATGTACGTATATAAAGATATCAGTATGTACACAACAATCAAATACTAGTATATCAAATATCACCAGTTTGATTAAAAAAAAGTAGATATCTAATTTAGTGGCGTTTCCAGAATTAGAATTACCGTCATCAGGTACACTCACGTGAAAAGATTGGAAGCCAAATAATTTAAGTTTTCGGAAGTTAACCAGAGGACCTAAACGGGATAGTCCAAATCGGTCAATGTTACCTATGTCTGAGAGTTTGAGATTTAATTTAATTACATACCATTATTTGGGAACTGTAAATATATCTAATAAAGAGGATGAAACAAAAGGTAATGCAGTTGGTCTTTGTTGCTTCTTCTGTAAGAACACAGTATTAAGGTGTAAGAACAAAAACATGTCTATCTGTGGACTGTTGTTTGCACTATATAATTCAACTCAGTGTTTTGGTCTAGTACAAAACAGGTACATCTCATCACATCAAAAAGTAACTTATTCTGGACATGATATCACCAAGAACATGTTCACTTGGTGTTAAACAACAAATATTCACTCACTCACTTGATTGGTTGTTTTCTTCTATTTTTCAAATATTGAGTAATTTCATTGGTCAGTATTTGACTGATAGCATAATTAAATAGCATTCTCGTGACCCTAGTAAATGTCACATTTAGTGCGCACGACGCGTTTCTGGAATAACCTTCATCTTGTACGCTCAATATCCCAACTAAGAATTATTAGAAAATGAAAATATGAGCTATGAGAATAAAAGGCACATGAACCAAAGACTCGAGAGGTATTTACATGTGTTTATATATAGTCTTTAACCTATATAGATACAACAGATATCGTTATAGTTCATACACAACAAAGTGTTCTATTTGTGGAGAGAAAGGAGAGATTGTAATATCTATTACTGTAAAGTGTTCTATTTGTGGAGAGAAAGGAGAGATTGTAATATTTCTTACGGTAAAGTGTTCTATTTGTGGAGAGAAGGAAGAGATTGTAATATTTCTTACTGTAAAGTGTTCTAATTATGGAGAGAAAGGAGAGCTTGTGATATTTCTGACTTTAAAGGGTTTTATTTGTGGAGAGAAGGGAGAGATTGTAATATTTATTACTGTAAAGTGTTCTATTTGTGGAGAGAAGGAAGAGATTGTAATATTTCTGACTTTAAAGGGTTTTATTTGTGGAGAGAAATGAGAGATTGTAATATTTATTACTGTAAAGTGTTCTATTTGTGGAGAGAAAGGAGAGATTGTAATATTTCTGACGGTAAAGGGTTTTATTTGTGGAGAGAAGGGAGAGATTGTAATATTTATTACTGTAAAGTGTTCTATTTGTAGATAGAAAGGAGATATGATTGTCATATTTCTGACTGTAAAATGCTTTTTGTTCTAAAGAGACAGAAGAGATCATTTTATTTCCGACCGTAGAGTGTTCTGTTTGTAGAGACACAGGAACAGTTGTCATATTTTCTATCCTGGTAGAGTGTTCTATGTGTAAAGACACAGGAACAGTTGCCATATTTCCCATCTTATAATGATCTATTTGTAGAGATATATAGGAGTGATCGTTCTATTTCCTACCTGTACAGTGGGCTATTTGTAATCAGACAGATGGTTTATTTCCTACCTGTACAGTGGGCTATTTGTAATCAGCCAGATGGTTTATTTCCTACCTGTACAGTGGGCTATTTGTAATCAGACAGACGGTTTATTTCCTACCTGTACAATGTTCTATTTGTAATCAGACAGATGGGATTGTTATGTATCCAATCATTGAGTATTAACCTATTCAAAACAGTTAGTTATATTTCCTACCATAGACTGTTGTACGTAGAGACACGATACATTGTTATACGTGGTATTGTAGGGTATATTGTGGTATTATATATATAATGATGTGTGAAACCCACAGGCATAGGTGACCTTAGCCAATTTTGGCTATCCTGTTTAGGCCCTTTGATTTTATTGCTCCCAAAACTTTAAATTATTAGGCTTTCCTAACTTTCAATTTTGAGCATACCTGATGTAGTTTATTCCAGAAACGCGTCTTGAGCACTAAGTTAGATATCTACCTTTTTGTTACTTGTGTTTCTAGTGTTTTCTCCTATTTAGAGACTAATAAGCATATGTCGACATACAATAGCCTTATTTCATAGTCGTTGCACGTTCTAAGCCAATTGTGTTTCATTTTGAAATATTTGCACATTCTGAACAAAGTGGAAAATTTGAATTCAACATAACTAAAATCAATTCCAAATGAATTGACAAATGGGTTCGGAAAAATATCATCAGATTGTTTTTGCGTATGTGTCAAAACTCTTTTTTTGTGAATGAAATAATGCAATTACCTTTTTTGATGTTTCAGCAAATACAGCCTCTGTAAACATTTTAATGTATAAAGGTTTAGATAATGTGATTGCAGTATGTTTAACTGAATATATTTCGTTATTATGGCCATCCTGTTATGATAATTGAACAGTTTGGGCCATTATACGAACCACTCCAGCAAGCATGAAAGAGATTCCTTTGATTGGTCTCGGTTTTATCACGACCATTTATTGGAGTCGATGGATGTTTATTCAGACATTATACTAAAATAAAATAGTTTTTGTTGTGTGAATGATCCATTTGTTAAAATAACCAATTCAGCCTTTTGTAGCAATCATCCGCTTTGTTAATTACCCAGAATCATTATTGGGTCACTGTAACGAGAACTGCCATTTATTCCACAAACGCAAATAACAGTGGTTTAGTTGCTACAGTACAGACAAATAAATACTTTACATTTTGTTTGTTGTACGTGTTGTCAAATAGGAATGCATGGCTTATTAAAAGAGAGGATGTTGAGGTCGATACCCTTTTCATTGTTGGTTAAAGCCATTAGATCATTGATTCAAATTAGAATTAAGATACAAGGCTCTATGAATACAATATTCTCAGAGATCCCGATATTGCGAAATAATCGGCATATCTTAGGGCGCATATGATGTTTGCCTACCTTAAAAACGATGTTCGGATCATCTTTACCTCTAGTTGTTTGTAGGATGGCTCATGTCTTATTTACGTTATTTGTGTTTGTTTGTGTATAGTGGTGTCCTACACATATTGTGTTAAGTTTTTGTTTTTGTGTACGTCGTTTTGTGTACCCTATGTTGCCAGTTTCTCTGGATTGTCTATTTTGATTCCCCCTTCGGTGTTCTCTAACGTTTACTTTCAAAGCATCTAATGTATTATGTGCACACTGAGTGCATTATTTTGACTGCTTCATGAAAGAATTGAGAAATAAAGATACCTCTGATAACATAGTATGTGCACCTACAACTTTGTTTAGGAGTGTCTAGGAAATAAAAATCTTAGAAAATCATAAATCAGTCTGTAGTTGTATCTCTATTAACACATCTTCTCTCACAGTGTTAGCTACCACTATTACACAATAAAAACGTAGACATCTAATTTAGTGCGCACGACGTGTTTCTGGAATAACCTTCATCAGAGACGCTCAAAGCAAAAATATTTGAAAGCCCAATAACTTAAGTTTTGAGAACAATAACACCAAAGGGACTAAACAGGGTAGCTAAAATCGGCTTATGTCATCTAATTCATAAGTTGTCATAGTAACAATGCTATATAGCTGGTTCAACCAGAAGTTCTATCAAACCTAAATCTTAAATTCTTCAGCAGGTCTTCTCTGTAAATTTTGAAAAATGGTACTTTCAGCTACATGCAATAATTGTTTGGGGGTACATAATAACCATCAAAAGATACACAGATTAATGGACAAGATGTCCTAAGAGTAATGGTCTTAAAACAACAGATTATACCTTCCTAGCTAGTAGACAATTAATTACCCTGGCATTGTACTGTCCATGATAGAGCTACTTTTATCTTCAGTATAAAACGTTGTTATTTTTTATATTTTATGTAGTAATAAACAGTGTAAGATGACTATGAAGAGAAAGCTGCAAAGACGTAAACGAAAAAGACAACGAAAACAGAGACGAAAACATTTTAAGCACCACACAGTTGATAATAATAAGACAAATATAACTGAAAATACAGCTTCTAATACAACTACACGAGTACTAAGACCAGAAATATTGGACACTACCTCTAGGGTACGCCGTGCCGCTACAACTAGGCTAGAGAGACAATGGGACTTTACCTCAAGGGTTCGCCGTGCTGCCACAGCCAGGCCAGAGAGATTATGGGACTTCGGAATCATTCCATACGAAATTGAATCAAACTTTAGTGGCCAACATAAAGCTTTATTTAAACTAGCTATGAGACATTGGGAAAATTATACGTGTTTGTCTTTCATTGAAAAACAGCCAGAACATACTAATTATATCGTTTTTACAGAAAAGCCTTGCGGGTAAGTATGTTTACTGTTAGTTTGTCATAACAACAAAAACATTGTATTATATAAACACGTCATAATAAATAATCAATTACTGTTAGATTATTCTGGTCACATATAGTTTTAACAGTGGTAAAAAAACATCCAGTAATTCACACTTCTAGCAAAGTACCCAATATTCTACTAACTATACCTCATTTCAAAGCCCATTTCCCCTTAATTAGCAGATAATTAAAAAAAAACTAGTATTTTGATAGATATTTTTAAATTTTGACTGAATGTGAAATATAAGCACTGCCCTTGTACTGAATATAAAATTTTACAATTTTCACATAATGTTTTTATGGATATTCCTGTTGTTTTCTCTCTTCTTCTATATTGTCATTCTTATTTCTATTATTTTATGGATAAAACATTGAAATATCAAAATTTATATCCTTAAGCTACTAAGATGTGAAGTAAATATAATTAAAATCGGTTGAAAATATGTCAATTTTTATGTGGACACTATGCTACCATGATGAATATTATGGAATTCGACAGAATTTTATATTTGTGCAGCCTTCTTGCACTCTGTTTACCTTGTTATCAAATATAAGGTGTTTTAATCATTTTCAGGTTTGACGTCACAGTAAGATATGTTGCTGCAGTTTAATTAGAACTGGTTATATTCTATTTTTAAACAGGCACATGACTACAAAAGCCTGGTTGATTAAGGTTAATGTTACCAACATGTAATTTGAAATGATCCACTTTGAAACGTCTTGTTTCATGCGTGTTATCATTGTTTGTATGCTAAGATATCGATAAACAAATACTTGCACTGACCGAAATCTTAAAGAAAACATTAAAAAACTTGATTCAACAAAGATCAATCGTGGAAACTCTAAACAAACAGGTACAAGAAATCCTAAGTTATTCCATTTGATCAATTCAAAGAAAAATGAGGAATGTTCATATTGTAGATTTCCCTACTTTTGATTTCACAATAGTGGACAGAATTTTTTTTTATTGTCCTTATCACATACGGTTATCTGTTGAACCTTGTCATGAAATTTATGCAATTAAACATTGGAAACAAATGTACAGAAGTTCATAAAAAAAAAACACACACAGAATGTTGAAAATTGCAAAACGGCAATGTTATTCATTAGCACGACCCGACGATATCACTATTAACCGGATGTTTTCTGCAAGCTCTAATTGTTCTAATTTAAGGTTTTTGTCTAAATACATTATCTGCCAAAGTTTCAAAAAATTTCACCGTGCCGTTTTCTCCATAGCACATCCTAAATATAGGAATTTTGGGGGTATTCTTGACGCCAGATGGTAATACTAGTTTCGGAAGATTCTAATAGATATGCACATTTATTTCTGATTGAAAGGGAATATTTTGGCTTTAATACACGTGAGAGTGTTGTTGTTGAATAGATGTGAAATATCTAGCATATCTGAATATCCTGTTTGGAGATAATCACGTGCAAAACAGTGAAAACTGCAAAAAAGGGGGGATGCCCTGAGGACCACCTTGGTATTAAAAATCGGATTAAAAAAAAATCCTGTCATTTAATTTCCACCAAAAAATGTCACACTGAAGAATAGACATATAGACATCATTGCACCAAATTTTACAAACTTTTACCGTCAGATTTTTAAAATATTTAGATTTATGTTTTTCATGGATGGCACCCAGAAAATGAAATTGTCAAGGAAAGTTATCACACACCCATCTTTTGCTAGTTTCTTTGTTTGTAAGATAAAAATTAACTAGTTACCAATAACAAAAAGCTTTTGAATTCTTATAATTGACACAGTGGATGTCCAAATTACTAAATAACTACATTTGTCTTTTTTATTTTCAAGTCGGCTGGGGAGGGAGAGGGGTGGTTTTAGGGTGACTCTACTTGATTAATTCATAACACAAACACACACAAAAAAAACCCAAAAACACAGACAGCCACCCAGCTGTATTGTTATATTCCTTCAAATTCTGTGCTTCAGTTGTATTCGTTTGATTCTGGTTATTCTTTAATTGTCTTAGGAGAAGGGGGCGGCGGTATAAGAGAGGATCAGATATTACAATTTTTTTCCCAAACATAGCTTTCTATTTTTTTTACTACCAAAAAATGAATTTGCTGTATAGTTTCATAATATTAAAGATTCTGGTGTATATGTTAAATTTTTTTTACAAACCCTTGAAATTCAATAGAAAAAGGTTGTCACACAAATTGTGTTACATTTCTGGCATTTTTCACAGGTACGTGTGGACAGGACCCTATGTCCACCCCCCCCCCCTTTTTTATTTTTTTATTTTTATTTTTTTTATTTTTTTTTTAACATCCATTTTTTTCCCTTCATATAAACAACATTTTTCAACTTTGTATGTATCACTGTATGACATATATACAATAAATTCAATCAAACAGTAGTTTCTATCCATGCCTGGTTTCTGACATAATATAAGAGAGAAGGTAAGTCACTTCGGTTTGTTTACATTGGGGTACCTGTTGGCGATTCATCTTAAATTTACTGAATAAAAAAGGCCTACCTGTCTGGAAATTGGCTTTTTCCGCCTCTATATATATTTTTCTCCCTGAAAACACACATCAATATTTTTTTACAGCAGCTGACAACTCTCCTTGGAACACTTTTCCCTCGCGATTTGCGATTTTAAGACGACATTTTTGTAAACCAAGTTCTAAGCTACGGAAGTGTCGTTACTAGCGCCATCTGTGTGGTCATTTGATACGGTAAAACGCGAGAGTTCCGGGTAAATCAAATCTGGCGCCAAAATATTCCCGAACTGTTTAT